>VYZV01016835.1:30079-63646 GCA_013401275.1 Pandion haliaetus | reverse complement strand
GGAGGAGGGAGAGAGAACCTGGAATGGAGCTGAGCCGGGAAGGCGGGAGGGGGGGGGGGAGGTGTTCTGATGTTTGGTTTTCCTTCCTAATACCCTTGTGTTTTGTTTTTTATTTGATTGGTAGTAAATGAAATGGATTTTGTTTCTTCCCCAAGTTGAGCCTGTCTTTTGCCCATGACCATAAGTGGGGAGTGATCCCTCCCAGTCCTTGTCTCGACCCACGAGCCTGCCTTTGGATTTTCTCCTCATCCCAACATGGCCAGGTGCAGGGGTGGGGTGTGAGTGAGCGGCCTCGTACAACCAACAGGTTTTGTAATTATCGAGTGTCTTAGCTTCACTGTACATTTAATCACCTGCAAACACCATTCACTGCCTCACATACTCCTACCAGTGTGAACATTATCCTATAATCAAGCAAGATGAAAGTAAACAATGTCATAAGAACACGAATCTCATTTTATGCAGTACAGTCTTAAAAAAAGAAAAATGACTGAAAGAAAATCCAAAACGTGTCATCCCATACATTCAAAGATGGCAACATGACCAAGTGAGGTATATTCAAAGTGTAAAATGCCAACAACTGGCAAACTTACAGTATTCATACTAGAAGTTGGACTACAGAATTTTTTAAAAATAAGTAAATAAATACCCTGTCTACTGTAGGCATAGCTTTGGGTCTCTCCAAGCTTAACCAATATAGTAACATCTCCCTGTAATTGCTTGGATTAATGATACAGAAATGCAAGTGCTCAATCTTTGTTCATTTTGAATTCCGAGTATGCCGTTACTTATTAATCCCTCTATATTTCTTTTATGAAGTCTTTTTATTAATGATCCTATGCTATATTAGGAATGATAGTGCATAAGGAAAATGAAGACACAAAAGCACACTCACAAAAATAGCTCAAAACTTTACAGAATTACATATCCATGTATTTACTGAGATGAGACACCTTCATAAAGCAAGGCAACTGTATAAAGCTATAAAGATACCCAGCAGCTCTCAGCATATAATATGAATATACATTTTTGATCTGAGGTTTCATTACCTGAAATAGTAGAGTGACTTGGACTGCGTCACTCTAAAGCTCTATGCATTTAATAATTCCAATATTTGGCTGGCAATTGTTGATGTATCTGTTAAGAACAACACACCAAAATCACACAAGAAACCACTAGGCGACTACCTGGTCATAAAGATGACGTCTAGTTAACCATATGATAGCCAGCCACGTTGATCCCCCCATATTTTTGCACAGAGGAATTAACAGCCAATGCCACAACTCTGGTTCCGAAGATTGAGCAGTTGTTTCTGCATCTTTCACCCAAGCCATCATGCAGAGAAGATAACACATCTGCTCAAAGTGAAAAGAAAACTCATGCTATCTGCCAGCTTGACATCATCTTCTGGTACACCAAGCGGACACTACCATACAAGACTTTGGTGAGGCCCCATCTGAAAGACTTTTTCATCAGATCACTCCTGTTCAAAAAAAGAAGTATCCAAACTGAAAAAAGGTACAAAGAAGGGATTTGAGGATAATCAAGGAAGTGAAGAGCACATTTTTCCTAGAGACTACAAGGTTGACTTGTTTAGTCCTGTGGACTGAAAGCCAAGAAAAGCCAGGATTGCATTTCCAGCATAACCACTGGGGAGGCGGGGGGGAAACATGATTAAGTCAAAGGACAATGACAGCAGTAGAGTAAATGGGTGTAAACTTGCCCATTAAGCTTAGCCTGGAAATGTGAAGAGGGTTTCTAAACAAGCTTAAACTCGAGACTGATTACTTTTTGAAAGGCATTATATGAGATGCAAAAGCAGGGACTGGAGTCAGAAACCCTTATATTCTGATGCTTTGCTGATTTTAAGCAGTTCAAATTAGGGCTTCCTTCTCTCTCCCCACTGGGGCGAAAAAGGGGCAGAGGGGCATCCTCAGGGCTCCTGCCTCCTCCAGGCATGCTCAGCTCACCCGGCAGTCCAGACTGCTCAAGGACCCCGGCCACCACCTGGACCCCAGTTACGGACTCGTGCCTTCTGCCCAGCTCCTGAGGAACCAGGAGGGCAGCCTGTGCTGCCATTTAAACCACCCAAGGGTCTGTCCAGGCCCTGGCAAAAATTCTTGAGTTCCTCAGTAGCCTGGAAAAACGTTCAATATCAGCGCAGCACACTAAAAAGTCCATAATGCCACCTGGAAATCTTACACCTTCACACTTTGCTTCAGACTCCTTGCAGACTGAACGCTCCAAGGCATTTTCCAGATTGTACACATTTTCAAGTTTTTTTTCCAAGAGCATAAGGAACAATTAAGCAAAAAAAAAAATAAAAAGACCTGAAAACCCGGAGCCCAGCTCTGCGACACAGGATGAACTCTGCATCACAAGGTCAGCCCAAAAAAACCACAGGATGACTTGGATTCTACTTTCTTTTTAATGTAAAATGACCTGGCTTGGATAATACAACTTCATTAACTGGGCAGCTGTATGAAATCAGGCAATACTTGTCATCCTCCTGTACCCATGACCAACCATGTAGCACCAGGTGCTGCAATCAGAATGTTATTTCACTGCGATTATTTTAAACATCCAATAGTGAGCATAAGCTGATCTCACTAAAAGACAAAACAGGACTAGATGACTACTTGAGTTAAAGGAAGAAACAAAATTAAAGAAAAGAGAGACCATGAGTGTTTCTGGCAAAAGTACCACCGCTCTTTGTAGTCAGCACTTGTGTCCTGAACACTGCTGAAACAAGCTGGAGTTAATGTATACCACCCTAATGTCTTTACTGGTTTACTCAGACCCAGGGGAGCTGGGATTGCTGAGTAACAGAACTAAATTATTCCTGCTGCTTATTAGTAAGCAGCCTAATAAACCCCAGAAGGAGAAACAGTTTCCAGCCATGATGAGGATCTTCACAGGCTGTGTGCAAGAGTTAGCCATGCCAGCAGCAATGCAGGGAAATCTAGGGGAAGAGTCTGTGTCTGCATTTANGAAAAATTCTTACAGCGCCGACAATTGGGGGAAAAGGCGTTTGCGCTGCAAGAGAATTGAACCTGAGTGCATTTTGGCACTGCCACAAAAACCCGGGATCCTTTAGATGGAAGTTCTTGTGAATTACATTAAAAAAAAAAAAAATCAAACAAAAAAAAAAAAGCAAAAACCTGTGGACTACCAGATCTAGCAAAGGCAGGAAGACCAGCACAAGAAAGGTGGAGAGTGGTAAGAGTCTTGCTGGGGGCCTTCAGACATCATGAGGCCACACAAGTCCTGGGATATAGAGAATCCAGGAAATATAGCTTCCCCATCCAACACACTGGAACGATAGTTGTGAGACATTACAGAAGTAAATGTTATCACTTAAAAAAAAAAAGCTCATTGGAGAGATTTTGCACCTTACACTCAGATTTCGGAACAGAAAAGCATATCAATTACTATTTTATAAACAAAATCTTCCTTGGCCCTTTACCCAAGCCCCAAACCAACAAACCATGCTGATCCTTTCTGCAGGAGCTGACCCACTGCTTCTGACTCCTAGAGGTATTCAGGAATGTGCATCAAGCTTCGTAATCAAGCGCTTCGTAATGAGAGCAGTGTGTCACTGTGCGACAGTGAGAGAACAGCTGTGACTCATTTCATAGTCTACTGAACATGAAATGAGTTTGCTTCCATCTGTAATAAACTGTGCTACCACTTGTGATACATATTAGGCATTGCTGCTATCAAGTCTTCTAATACCATCGTAAAAATTAAAGACTAAGCACCAGGGAGTCCTCCAGTTTCTGCTGCAAGAGACAGTGACACAGTTTTGCCTGCCACTGGTCTCACTTTTAGACTTGATGATCATTCCTGTGAAAACAACAGAGGGCCAAGTGTTGGTCCATTGTTTGTCAAAATGACCCATTCACATCAACACCGAAGGCTTGTTCACTGCTCACTGCAAATCCCCAGCTAGGACACCAAGAGGGATGCACGTTTCTAACCATTAGAAAAAAAAACCAAAACCAAACACTTCAATAGTTACTCATAACGTGCATCATTTTTCTGGCACCAGATCATGAGACCTGATAGCCTGCCATTACCCAATCCTTCTTTCAAAGGGACTGTAGTAAATCTTGCAGTCCCAGCAGCTGAAATACATGAACCCCAAGAGCATTTCAACATCAACTGTGGCTCCCTCATTATGCTCCTCTAACTCACTCCGAGGCAGGCTAAAAACAATACATCCTCACAAGCTCCCTTAGCCATCTTTCTACCCCATGGACCTAGCATAGCACCAGGCCCCGTGGCAATGAAAACTGCCCAAGCCAGCATTAGCATCAGACGGACGGTGACCAAAGAGACACCCTTGTACTTTCACTGGGTTAGAAGTCTCCACGTGGTTGATCTGCTGTTTGAGAGTGAAAATGGGATGACGTGAAAATCTAATGAATACACACGGATTTCAGCAAATACTTAATGAAGCGGCATACAAATTAATCACGAAATGATATCGTGAAACTAAATATTTTGACAGCCAAACAGTTGGCTTCATTACCACTGTCAGCCTTCTTGTGACACACGCAATTATTATGTCATTTCATGTCATGACAGTCAAAATAAGTTTATGTGTTAGGACACAAACAGATAACAGGCTGCTTTTCTTTCCAATTCTGATGGAAAAACCTGAAATATTGTGATTTCCAGTACAGTGCATATTTCAGTTTATGGCTAACTCAAACTGTTGAATCTTGGCAAATCAGTACATTACCCACCTTTTCCTCAAGAAGTATTCCATTAGCAGAAAGTACAGGTGCTTTTAATGAAGAAATAAAGCTTCAACAGAAATTCTCAGCAAGGTTTCAGAGTTGTGTGCATTTGTGCTACCATTGTGCCAGTAGTATACTTGTTTTATTCACATTGCAAAAGAAAAAAATCAAATTTAAAGAGAGAAAAAAAAATCACTTTTTCTCCAGACCAGTACATTTAATTGGTCTGAGGAACACAATCTTTATTTTTCCCTTTGCTCTTTGATCAAATGCCAAAGATGTGACAGATGCGGTATAGCTGTAGCAGGTTCCCAAACTGTGATACAGTTGTACCACAATCTACCTCAAAGTGGTACCCAAACACTGCCTTAACAGCCTAACATCTCTTCCTGAGCACAAGCATGGCTAGGCACAGAGCCAGGAGCTGCTGCTGCTGACAACAGTAGCATCTTTGCAAATTTAATTCAGGGAAGCCAATTTTTTAGTGTAGGACTAGAAGTCGCAGGCTTCTGAAGTTTAATTGCAGTCTGAAAGTGATTCCCTAAGCATCCTTGGGTACATCACTGTCTTTCATCTGTCTCATATACATCCTTACTTTTCCTCACAATTTCATCTTGGTGCCTTTTACAGCTAGCCAGGAAGTGAGATTTCATATAACCAAATCCAAACACCTTTACAATAACAAGCATTATGCTCCACCAATCTTTTTAAAAAGGTGAACAGACTTTAGACCAAGCGTGCATCCTGCTTTTATATGACACTGCACTGGTTTCTCAGGAATTGGAAGGGTTGAATTTCACAGATTGTTGCTAAAAGTATTTTTAAAAGGAAAAACAAATAACCAAAATGCAGGGGCCAAATATTGTGGAAGTTTAGACATTTAACAAAACCTTCACTCTTGAGGGCAGAAGAAGAAAAAAAACCAAAAACTACAACAACATGCAGCCCAAACACCAAAATGGGGTTCCCTGAGAGCACTACACCCCAACCTGGGTGCAGTTTCCTGCCAGAGGACCAGGACATGACAATGTTAGCAGAGAGGAGAAATGAAAGCCCAGGAAACCCTCTACTTTGTTTTCCCATTTAAGCAGGCTAGACCCTAACAAATAGTGACAGAGTGATGAAAAATACCCATAATTTTTTGGCATTTTTCTAGGAACATTTTTATTCTGAAACTTGTTAGATACACAGGCAAAGTAAAAGCGTTCAAGCTTGGATAATTGGAAGTAGGGTGAAGCCCTGTGCTTGTGAAGGAGGACCTTCCCTTGAGGAAATCCTGCTGCAGCTTTGCCTATTTCAGAGGCCAAAAATTTTCTCTGGAGAAATTGTTTTATGAGCCACCAATGATTCATCCTTGGCAGAGTGATTTAACTTCAGTCAGCAAAGCTGAACTCCAGCAAGAGGAGGAAAATCACCCTGGTCTTTCTGTCATTTCGATGGCAGAACTGAATAGCTTCTTGTTAGCAAGTCCCCTCCAGAGCATCATTGGATGCAAGGAACACTACAAATGCAATTTACCAAGGACACACTAACGCTGGCAGTAAGAAGCCCATTAAGGGGAGTAGCTATCATTAGACAGGTAATCCCAACTCCAGGTTTTTCTGCGGCACAAAGCTCCTAGTACTCAGCTCATCTCCAGGGGTAAAATTACCTTCTGGAAATGAAGTGTGGTCATATGGGGGAAACTTCTGGGAAAGATTCAGTTTCATACCAATCAGTTAAATGCTGAAGGCTTTACATGTGCTAAAAGGCTTTAGGAGACCATGTCATTTCATCAGTAGGCTGTTTAGCAGCAAACACTTGCTATATAAAAATCATTATCTGATTTAGTCTTTTATTAGCTTTGTCACCACTCCAGAGAAATAGGATGAACTAATACCATTGCAGTTGCTGTTTTACTAACGTATAATATATGCTCAAAATTAGCAAACAGCTCCCTTATAAGACCAGGTCTATTCCAACTGGCAAAAATCATTAGAAGAGATCTGAGGGCATGGTAATCATCTAATTTTTCTTCACCTAAAATTATTTAAATATAGAAAAGATCCTTTGCCGAGAAGGACTAGCAGCACTAAAGACAGCATGTCAAAGATAATGACTTGCGCAGCGAATCTCCCTGTATCACACTGCGTATTTACCCCTTGATATAATAAGATCTGTGTTTCTCTAAATAAGAATTCATCAACACTAATATCATTGGCAGAAAGAGGACAGAGAATGTAAATTTTGTAAATAGGCTTTATAAATAATATCAGTAATGTTGTTTTTCTTTTCATCTAGCTTCCATTCCAAACCCCCATTTGTCACAATTCAATAACACAGCAACGCTGGCAATCTACAGCACAGATGATATTTAAAAAAACCCACCACCTCCAACTAGAAGACACATGCCTGAAAAAGCCCGTTCATCACTGCGACCTCCTTCTTAATCTCAGGTATCCTGCAGACCCTCAGAATCCCTAGGTGAAGCATGGCCTTCCCAAAGACCAAACCAGACTTTGAAACATTTTTGGTGGGTGCACAATTAGCATGTATCTACAGAGATGCTGATCTACAGCTCCCAGCTTCAAGCTGGCTCAGTGGCAGCTCACAAGCAGCGTGCATTCAGGTCAGCACACACTAACACATAGTTCACTCTCCAGATAAAGCTCTCTCCAAAACTGTATGTTTCCCAGCACGTTCCCCTGCTATAATCCAATTGCAGGGGATCAGCCAGAAGGCCTCATATTTTCACTTCCAGTTGAGGGATCATTCTCAGTGTTTGGTGGTGAAATCAGGACCTACACCTTCCTTCCTCCTTCCCAGTCATCTTTGGTTAGGCTTGCAAAGTCCTCTCTTCTCCTGAGGGAAGGGAAGAAGAGGATGACATCTCTACGGAAGTTCTCCTAGGACAATGGCATCCACATCTGCTGTCCCCTGAGGGACAAGAACAGGTCTGCATGGTTGCCTCAGGATCCCCTTCCACAGTGAGTCTGGTGCAGCCCAAAAATATCAGTGTACCCATGCGTCCAGTGGCCACCTGCACAGTATCCATAGTGAATGCCATGCAGTAACCAAGGTGGACAAGAGCAGACAGATTTCTGTCAGAGGTTCCCCATCCTTGTTCTAGAGCTGCTCGTAACACCACTGTACCTACATGCACTGCATGGATCGTAATCCATTTATTCTTCTTCCTAATGGAAATTACAGACCTGTTAGAATCATATCAAAAGGGAAAGAAACTGTTTGCTGAGGTTAAGGAGATGAGCCAGAAGACAGCTGAGCAAGCTGAAGTGTTTGCTAACACTAATATTTCAGATAGTGTAGCAGTTTACTGGAGGAGTAGTACAGAGCCCCATTGCTTAATTTGAAATAAACTGGAAAAGTTTCAAATAACATAAACATGAGACTATCATGAGAGCAGCACAGAGCTTGGAATTTGTGCCTCTCAGACTATCGGACAAACCTGTCCTAGAGATTCCTTTAATGTGGTTATTTAATTCCTTAGACTAATACAGAATGGTCTAATTTTGTAAGCATTTTGGAAAACAGGAAGGGTGGGTTTTGAAACAGCAAGAGAATCCAGACCCAAGTGATTTGTAGACATATTTCGCTGTGATTTGTTATAATTTTCTATAACTCGGCTTTAATGCCATTGCTTAATTGCTTTAAAGTAGGGACTGCCAATCTTCTGAAAATCCACCAGATGGGTCTTCTGTAAAATAATAACTTTTTAACTTCAGAGAAAAGGTGGGGGGTTTCAACCCACTGTATGTTCCACAGAAATTGTATTACCCATTTCTAGTCACCTACTCTTAGTATAAATGCCTACTCATCTCTTTGCCATACCATGAACCAACAAATGGAAATTAATCCAAATGATCTATGAGCACCTCAGTGCAACCACTGATCAACTCTGGAACTACTCTGCCAACTCAAAGCACCAAAGGATCTGGCCCCAAATGCTTCACTGCATGATAAGGAGTGAAAACATACTTAAGTCATGTTTTCCATTTCAGAATTTATAAAAATTAATAGCTTATACTTCTTGAAAGTCCAAAGCCCATGTAGTCATCCAAGCCCCTCATCCCCCAAAAAGGAAGGGAAGGGACAGAATCGTGTTTTTCTTGCTCTAAATTATCACAGAACTGCTATATCCTGGCAAAACGTCTTCCAGTATAAATCGATCTTAAACTACTGTACTTTCAGAAGTAGACTACTCTGTATCATGCCCAAAAGCAAACATAAATATCAGAAAAAAATTACAAGACTGTTGAAGTTAAATTTAAATATTCATTTTTCTCTTTTCAACCTTTCCTTTTTAACTGTTTTATTTCTATTTTTGAGGGGCCACAGCAAAAAAAGGCATTTAAATATGAGCTTGAAATTGCATTTCATTGTGGTTTATTTTTTGCTGGAAATTGAATTACTTCTTCCACTGACTCCATAGCTGAGTTACTGACAGCCCCTTCTCAGCATGCTGATTTACTGCTAATGATGACACAATGGATAAGGCTGTTCCTAAACATTGGCTAAATAATCAGCAGAACAGCTTCATCCAAAACATCAACTCCTTGTCACTGTCTAATTTTTTTTTCACTTGTTTTTAAAAAGCAACACGTCATTGGTTTAAACCAAAAAAATAAAATAAAAGAACAAACTCACTCCTACCACAGGTTTCTTCCCACCTTTGCTGGATTTAGCACAGCAACCAACAGCACACCAAAGACTTTGTGAAATCGTCCTTCAGGACAGCAACAGATAAAGCCATTATAAAATTCTAAATATAGCCTTCTAGATATAAAAAATTAAACACCACTTATACAGAATTATTATTAGTATGCATATTCCTACCAATCAATACTTACTTTGAACCAGAAAAATTGCTGTAAAATTCTATAGTTAATGAGAGAGTTTCTGGTAAATCGGTATTTTAATCCACATCAGGACAGCTGGAAAAAGTACCTTCTGAAAAGTGAGAAAACTCAAAGTAATGAAACAGAGCCGACCCATGTTGTACTTAGCAGACATTGCTGAGAAGAATGCACGCTTGCCATTTATTTGCCCGTGCTTACCACACATCTCTTCTGCTCTATGGCTAAATAGAAACTACATTGTTATTATGCAGTAGCTATTATTTAATTCCTACATTTCAAATTAGTTTAAAATGTAGTCACAGAGGTTCAGGCCTGTGCAAATACTACAACCATTAGTTGATGTGGATTTCTTCATCATTGTGGGAGCTCCAATGAAAAGACAGCAAAGAATCTACCAAAGGATGGATTCAAGCTGAACGGCTAGGTGATTCATGATCTTTCCAGAGCAGAAGAATGGTTTACAAGCAGAACAGAAGACCCCCAATCAACTGATGAGGGATTTTCTCCTAGCAATTTCACTATTTACATAGCACTGTACGTGCCTCAGTTTCATGAGATGAATAATAAAGATGTGTACGGGAGTATCAAGAGCTTTTAGGTCGGTGCTGGTTGACAGAATATGTCACACAAAAAGTTGTGGTTCAGCGGTACCAACCTGCCTGTTGCATCCCAGGCACAGGAACGAGGGGCAAGAGAAGACGGGGAAAACATGTCCTCACACCAGCTGAGCTTTACATTGGGTTACAGTGAACCAGCAACACACACGTAGCCCTGGCCTCCTGGAGTCCCAACAGACAGTCTTCTGTACCTGAAAAGGTTGCACAGCTGTTCCCCATCCTGTAAGTGCTAAATGGCAACATCCATTCTTCCCCATGAAGCATGATGGAGAAGAGAAAACCAGAAATCCTGATCTACCTCCAGAAGGACACCTGTGGCAGCGTGACAACAGCCACACACACCTGGAGACCACGTCCAAAACTTTTGAACGGGCCAGAGGCAAAGTCTGTGCCACACTGAGCCTGGCCCAGCACATATGAAACTGAGAAGTTTTGGGATCTTTCTTATGCCCTGCCCAGCATTTGTCTTCTCAGCCTACTTGTGGCTTCATCAGGTGAGAGAAAGCTCTGAAGCCCCTACTCCCCGTGCAGCTGAGTGGAGAGATCTGGCTGCTGGCACGTACACACCAGCCCAGTGACAGCAGGCTCAACCAAACAAAACAACGATGACAAAAAAAAGGCTTTTAAATAAGTCTGCACCAAAACCTTTCAACAAGCTTCTTTCATGAAGGGTTTAAAATCAATAGAGCAGTGCTCTTGCTGTAATTACTCATTGATAGTACAGGACAGAGTACAGGCTGCAATGGGAAGAGAGGCAGAAGGCCAAATTCATTCCTGATGTAGGCAAAGAGGTCATACAGAGGACAGTGAAAACCATAACCTCTCCTTACGTGTCTGAATCTGACCCACAGTGCTCAAAAGACCACTGCTGCTGATCACTCAGACAAGACCATGGTGAGATTCAAGCATCTAAATTAATCAATAAAGATGGAGGAAACTTGAAATGCACCATTTATTCACCCTGCGATTTAGTTATTCTTTTAAAGAATAGTTGCAGCCTTAATGGGATATTTTCAATTAATTCAAATGGTTTCTGAAGTTCTTGCATATGCTCCATTTTTCTAACTCATTTACAGCTGAGGGAAGCCTCCACTTACAAGGCTACAGCTCTCCTCTTTGTCTGAGTTAATAGCAATTCCTACCACCAACATTCAAGCTGTCAGTCAGACAGACATTTGCTATAAACATCTTCATTTCCTTTTATTTCTGCAGACACCTTTAAACAGCACCACCTCTCAATTCATAAGCCGTATTAGTGCTGTTACTGGAGTGCAACATCTCTCTAGACAGTCTCGCATAAAATTAAATGCCCACTTAGCAGCTTACAAACCTGACAGCAGTTGGTTTATTTTCCATCCTTATTGTAACAGAGTAAGCAAGAACAGCAGACTATTACAGCATCATGTGACATGGCTTCTCTATCAACCCAGTGGCATAAAATTAAATGACTGATAGATGAAGTAAAACACTCATTTATATCTGACGGTTTTGTGAGGCTACTAGGCAAATAACTGCTGCAGACAGATATCTAAAGTCAGGACAGCTCAACTTGCCAAGGGTTAACCCGTTCACTCACCAGGCCCAAGCCTTTCTCTTGCTTAAGAACTGTTTAATTATGTATACCAAGTGCAATAGCTCCAGCAGGAAAGATTAAAACAGACTCTCACAGCCTAATGTGAGGACATTTAACCAGAACACTGCAAGGCTACAGACCAATGTCTCCCACATTCACGTGGGTATCCGTAAGAATCAGGGTAGGAATTTCAGTCCCAGAGAAAATAAATAGAAAAATAAGTCTGAAGGGTCTCAGTTACACACTGAAGTGACATTTGAAAACAGCTTTCATATGAAACAGGATTATCTGTTCCTGAACATCTCATGAAGTGCTTAAAAAGTGCTCAAATGCTTTTGAAGTACCAAAGAGAGTATGCAGCATGTACACTGAGTGATATTTTTAACTTGCATGGAAATAATAAGGTCCTTTAACTTAAAATTGATTTTCATAGGGAACAAAAGCCCTCAGAACCAACCATTTAGGATGCTTCATGGCACCCCTCATCATTTATTCCATCAGCAGTTTGTCCTCAATACATAATGATTAAGAATACTTTTTTTAAGCACTCTCAACATAACCCACAAGTGATAGAGGAAATCCTTATGTTACATATTTTTATTTCTGCAGCACAATCTGCTTTTAGCACATTCCTTTGATCAAGCCACCTGAATCCTGTCCACTTTGTCCAGCCTGATCAGGACTGTTTTAACATTCAAAGTTTCTGAACAGTTCCCTAGTTAATATTTACAGAAGTGGGGGAAAGAACCTCCACCCAACAACAAAACCCAAACCCATCACCTTTAGCNAAAAAAAAAAAAAAAAAAAAAAAGGCAAGACAACACAACCAATCTCCAGCAGAAAGCCCAAACCAGCTTATTCCTCCTAACAAATACACAAACGTGCCACAGTGGGGGGATGCACGGCAGTGGCAGGCATGGAGGCAGTCTGCAGAAGCAACCTGCTCCCTCTCCATCCCCAGAGAGGACCGAGGCCTCGCCGAGCCTCTAAAGAGCAGAAGAGAGTTACCCTGAACTCAGCGTACAAGGCTACCACGTTCCGGCTGATGCTGCAAGCCCTGGATGATGCCAGGAAATCAGCAATAACATAGCACAGTTTTTCTCACTTGTGCTGCTCTTTCTTTATCTGACTACTGTAGCATTTGCTTTCACAAGTACTGCAGCAACGAATTTGCACCAAGCTGAAACAATCATGCATATGAATGTGTGGTTCTCTGCAGAAGATACTAGAATTATTTCTGGACTGTTTTCCTATTCCAGACAAAATTTGGTTAAAGAAAATGAAATTTTCTATAAATTAATGGAAAGCAAAAATAATTTATATGGTGGTGCAATTAGGTAATGGGGGGGAAAAAAAAGCAAAATATTGTAACAAAAGCAAAACAGGTGCATAAAGTCATTCTTCCTGTGTCCCTTTTACCACCTCCCAGCAGAAAAGCCAAGCAGCTCTAGGTAAAGACAACCTTTTTTTCCACCCTTTCTACCCATCACATTACATTTCAGAGAGAGGAAGCATCTACAATTTGATTTTACAAGCCCTCTGGAAAAATAAGATAAGATTTCTCAAGCAACAGGAACTCTTCAAGTCTCTTTCATATCTTTTCTCTCGCAAATAGATGCCTTCAGGGAGCACCCCCTGCCCCCCTTTTAAGCCCAAGTACTGATTTAAAAATCACAAATTCCATGCTGACAAGCAGCAGATTCCCAGAAGCCCAGGGTCTATTAACAAGAAACTCTCCAGCAAGGTCTCAGAACTTTCCAGCCCAGTTTTTTTTATTTCCTGTAATTTAAGGTGAAAGTGTTACAACTAGAACACATGCACTAAGTGCACAGTAACATACACTGGGCACTCCGAGCAACCTTCCCTAGACCCCATTAGCTCCATATTAAGAGCTGCATTTTCCAAACCCTGTTCACCGTGGGGTTTCTATTAAAAACTAAAACAACAAAAATATAAAATGCTGCACAGAGCCAGTGTAAAAATTATGGTAATGGAGCATGTGTGCTCATTTAGCGTAACTTTTTAATAAACATTAAACAAATTCTAAAACAAACTACTAGCAAAGCAGTGAAACACTTGCATGGACCCTCTCCTTACCTCATTGCAATTTACTGCATTCTGGTCTGTTCTTTTTTGAGCTCCATTTTAATCATTCAACAGCAATATGGAGATGACCAAGCACCTGAGTTCCCTGAACACATTCATTTCAACTGCAGTTTTCTTCTTCTAACATCCAAGTAGTGCAGGTTGCTGGCATTTACATTCACAGAATGCAAAAAATCAGACCCATATATGTCAAAAGTTATTGAAATTACAGCTGGGCTTCATTTGTGGCTCACCATAGACTGGAAATGATGTTACCGGACCACACCAGCCCGTCACAGCTGGGTGCTCAATCTCACATCTGCCTGCACACAGCAAGCCCATATGGTAGAGTACATTCCCATCAGTGACCATGTTATCACCATGAGCTGCTCACTGATCCCTAGCTAGCAAATATTTAGAGAGCTCTGGGCAACCCAGTTTTCTGTCAAGCAGAAAACCTGCCAAGTTTAGCCAGCATTGCATGCTCTGTCATTAGGGGCATACCTTACTCAAGAGATTTAGAAGTGCTAACTGCTGCAGTCCAAAGAATAACAGAGCGCCATTTATTCAGAGTACAGCACACTTCTGAGTGCATTATTAAATGCCAGCAAGTTTAATTTATAGCTGATACAGAAGCACCTAGCTGGGCTGTCAAAAAAGCAGGTCCATATTGTTTCCCAAGAATGTAACTATGTTACTTGCAGTGTAAATCCATTTCTACAGTTCCTTCATCTTCCCGTGCTCAGATCTCTATCTGAATTCAACAGGTCAGCTCTGGAAAGTAGGGATAAGTTGCTGCTCATGCTTATACCTATTCAAACTGTAGCATGCCTGAGCACTCCTTTCTAAGGACCTGGCTCTCACAATGATGAGTGCTGTGGAGATTCAGTAAAAGAGCAAATGGTAAGATGCATAATACATAAAAACAGTTCTCAATAGTGAGGATGTCACAACATTTTACAAGTACTCTATGGGCTAAGGAAACAGAAAGAAAACAGGTGAAATCAATTCCTGAAGATGTCTCAGCTGGTCAGTGGCAGAGCCAGCAACAATAAAAATTTAAGCCTGCTGACTCTTCTTTCAGCATATAACCAACCATGTTTGTGCATAATAAGCACTACTGTGAGCTCTCTCTTCTTTATCCCTTTTTCCACATCCAACATGAACCAAACCACCTGAAAAGCTCAGATTAAAGGACAACAGAAAGTTCAAGAGTAAAGCGCATTTGTGCAGCAGACTGATTTTTTTTTTCCCCAATACAGAAGAGCACCTAACTGCATCAGCTCATGAAAGATGTCTCCAGGAACAATGTATATCACAACTGGAAAAGATGTGAACACAAACAAGAAGGAAAATAAATGGAAAACTTAAAGGTTTTGACTAACGTCCTGTGTTGTGATTTTGGTTGGTCAGTGTTTTCTTTTTTAGAGAACTTTCTCTTGTAAAAAGCCCTTGAAAGTGAGAACGCCCAAACAATCTCATGTCTTTTCTCTGCATTGGCTTACAGGACAAAACATGAAAACTGTGAAAAATGTAATTTTGTGAGCTTGAGCTGGCATCAGTTGCATCTGACAGTGCATGCCCTTGTTTCCATGTGAATTCTGTGAGTCCTTCTCACCAAACCCTATCCACAACATGAGGTCCAAAGAATCTCAGCTCATCACAGCAACGGCACTTCCAACACATAAGCGTGCCCCGCTGCAGTTTCCTGACTTAGCTCTCCTGGCAATGAGCAACAGTCCAGCTAAAAGGATCTTAAAGGATAATAAGCAGAGGCTGATCAGCCCCCCATAAACATTCACCATTTCTAGACAAGGACAAAGCAGACAGAAGATAAATTAGATGTAGGTTAGCAGGTCTTGCAACATCACAGATGCTTTCTTCAACATTTCATGACCAGAGTGACTACAGGGCTGTGTTAAACACAGAGAAGCATGTCAAATGCCTCACCTTAAAATCTGGGATTCTTACATCCTCATTAGAACATGAGTGCTCCTAAGACCTTACAAAGAAGGCTGAAGCCCTGCATAAATATTTTGCAGTTCAGGGTAATGTGGTGTTGTTATCATTGCAAAAGCATTCCATTTCCTGGACAACAACAGGAAAAAATCAGGAAACTTTAAAAGTTTGGATCTCAAATATTAAATTAAAGATGGTGAATATGGCAAAATGCTTAAATCTATTTTTTCAGCCATTTGTACTATGCAAAAGCTGTTTTGTTTACTCAGTTACAATATATGGTAGGCAGGCAAATTGCCAAAGTTCAGTCTTATGCATGCCCTTTCAATTCTTCCATCAGTATGGATAGGACTAAACACATCTTATCTGTTCAAATCTTCATCAGGAACCACTCATCAGTCCTTTTAGCCTCTCTTGCATAGCACCACAAATACAATCATCTTAGTGTGGAATTTTCCCCAGCATTGAGGGGAAGCACTTTCCCATTGGCACCATTGTATCTCTTTTAACATAGCTCTGGGTTTTGCATCCAAGTTTGAGAAGTGGTAACAGATGGAATTTGAACTTTATGTTGACACTGTGATAAAAATCTTAGCCCTCTCAATTGCCCATTCACCCCTGATTTCTACTTCCAAGAGCACTTCCATGTAGATGTACCATGAGTTGAATGAAGATCCTATTATGCTTGCAGTTGCATTTATGAACCCTAGCACTGCCCCAGAAAAANGGTTTAAATATATATAGTCAAGTCATAAGTAGACACTGGCTGGAAGGGACAAGGGCATAAAATCAGCACAGCGCATATACAGCGCTGCTTTTGTAACAAGATTGAGCTATCATACATAAAATTGAATTTTGAAACATTTTTTTCTGCATTCATTGCTATGAGTATGACTTAGAAAACACAAACCATGCTTGAAATACCACAGCAGTGTCATGCTTAGTAGCAATCCCAAGCCAAGCCTGTGATAACTGTGAATGATGCAATCCATCCTGACAAAGCACTGAAACCTAAAGATAATTAATCTACATGTTCCCAGCACTTCACCACTGCTTTGGGGAACATATAGCAAGGCACATTGGGCAGTACTGACACCTGGACATCCTCTCAGACCAAGTGGGTCCTAGATGTATTCCCCAGGATAGAAGCAACAGTGCCCTTGAACATCCACCAGAAAAAATCCAGTTTTCCTTTGAGGCAGACATAAATTGTAAACACAATAAATTGAAGCTGAACAAGAAATAAGAGTACACTGTAAAGAGTTTTGCACTTAGCAGCACAGGTGGGTTTCTCCTGGCTAATCATTTTGGTACTCCTTTCATTACAGATTTCCAATATGCCTGTAACAGAATTTCTGATCTGCTGCACCTGAGTACTACTGCCTACAGCTCCAGTTTGCTGCAGAAGGAATCAAACCACCAAATTTTAAATACCTCAACCCTACAAATGTCTATTTGAACCTTTCAGTGTAGATCCATTACTAATTAAAATGCACCACCATTCATTTTATTTTTAATTTCTGAACAGAACTTTGATATAAATTTATTTTTATTTATAATATTTCTACATTTCTGCTGTATCAACTATAGCACCAATTGTCACTGCAGTTTAAAAAAGTAACTGTTTAAATTAAATTAAATTAAAACTGTGTTAAAATAACTATTAAGCCTGATCATAGAATATAAAATTAACAAATGGTACAATTTGTAATGAAGTATGCTAGTGTTGTTAGAAGGAGATATTATGCCACTTTCAAACTAAATTTTCTGGAGAATCATCTGAAAGAAAACAAATTCCCAAACCTCTTCTTTTTTTAGGTGAAGTAGAATTGCCAGTTCTCCAGGCTTCATGGGATGGCTGGCCACCTTTAGGTGTCCCCACAGGAAAAAACAGAGATATGTGTACCATCCAGGAAAGCAAAAACAAAGCTGCCCTTCCTCTTTTTAATACAATGTTCAGTAATAAAGATAACCATAAAGACCTGATTCAGTACTCAGAGTGTATAAGCTGTAAGATTTCTACTGTTCAAAATAACTGAAATATTTGAAAGCCTTATGTAAATAACTGGTAAGGGGAGCTTTCATGAACAGTATTTCAGACAAAACATTCCTGGTTGCCTGGAGGTCGATGTGTGTGGTTTTTTTCCAGAGTCAGTTAAACATGGCATGAAGGCTAATGAGAACAAAGAGTGAGTTAGACCAAAAGGCTCAGAGATGGTTGAGTCAATTTGTAGTTGCTGTATTTTTCTTTTAAAGAAAGTTCTCCAGGCTTAAGGAACTGCACTCAGTGGCAAATTAAGATTCATAAAAGTATTTGAGCACCAAGTTAACATCAACAATCTCATTAACAACATTTGAATAGTATAATTTCTGTAAACGGAGCACTTATAGAATATCTCAAGTTGGAAGGGACCCAATAAGGATCATCGAGTCCAACTCCCTGCTCCTTGCACAAGTACCTAAAACTAAACCATATGGCTAAGAGCGTCGTCCAGACCCTCCCTGAACTCTAACAGGCGTGGGGCCGTGACCACTTCCCTGGGGAGCCTGTTCCAGCCTTTTCCAGTGACCGACCACCCTCTCAGTGAAGAATCTTTTCCTAACGTCCAATCTGAACTTCCCCTGATGCAGCTTCATTCCATTTCCTCATGTCCTATCCCTGGTCACTTCACTGATCCATTGCCCAAAAATGCTGCATGTTTTTGTAGACAGTTCTGAAATAAGCTTTCTTGGCCCCACTTTCATCCAAAAAATGGGACAAAAAAAAAAAAAAAGGCTCCAACTAATTCAAATAGGTGAGCAGCTTAGGTAAACACGGGTCTGGTACCCACATCAGGTCGCTGTAAAACAACTTTACTCAGTTTATAACAGAAGTCAGAGTTTTCAGATCTTCACACCAAGGAGAGTGGGAAGGACTACAGATGAACAGGGCGATAGCTGCTGGCTAACCTCTGCCCTGTGGAAAAGCACTGCACTCGATACTCCTTAAGAGAGCTACCCTCTGCTCAACAAAAATAAAACATGTTAAAAAATGGTTAAGCAGAATGAAGAAAGAAAAAGAAGGAATGTCTTCAAATACCAAACCATCCTCCTTTATATTCAAATGGAGGGATTCGATGAGGGCTGATGGTTTGACCTGTAAAACATTCCAGTGCCTCAGATGCTGCAACCCTTCCCAAACAGCCCATGCATATGTGGTGGGGCCTGAAGACACAGCAAGGTAGTGAATGGCAAGCTGAGGAGCAACTTTACAGCTCACTGGCTTTTCTTCACCAATTCCCAAGGATACTCACAGATGAACATACACTCTCAAAGTGAAGTAAATTAGCATGTTTACAAAGGCTCTTTCCACACTGTCCCTGGAAAGGCAGCTAAGGCTCTGTAAGCTCTCAGCTCACCACACTGGGCATTACCTTGCCTGGGCAGACGAGCCAAAAGCACTGAGATCAAACAGCACCACAGCATACAGGAAAGGAGGAGTTCTTAAGTTAAAATGCAGTATCTTTTCTTCTGGAAGCTTATTTGTATGGTAGAGTCATTCTTGTGAGAGCCATCATAGGAAGCTGTTGATACAGATCAGCTGGATACAATTGCTACAGACCAGAAGTAGCTCCTCTTACTTCCACCCCATCTAACTCAGCTCCAAGATAAGCAGAGGTATGAAAAGGTATAAACATGATACTCCATAGGTATTACATTTCAGGCATTTTGGTGGTCTCCACTGTAAGGGCAAAGGAGCAAAGTAGGAACAATATCTTCACCCTTTTTAAAGTAGAAAAAAATCAAAAAGTTGTTCACAGTGATCTCAACAAATCTGCAATACTAACAGTAAGCAACAAGTAAGTAATGGGAAAAAAAGAGACAACAATGTGACAAGTCCCACTCCTTTAAGTCTTGATAACAACCAGCGTACTTCAGCTGTGTAGGAAGTCATGCCTCTCATACCCTTCTTCCTGGCAGTCCAAGGAGTGAAAGGATTCTCATCTACCCAACCAACCCGCAAATAAGGAATCACCACCATGCCAAAGACAATCAACGGATACAAACACCTTTTCAAGAAACCATGGATATCCCATATTGTAGTCAATAAACACAAATAAGCATAGAAACATGTTGTTTTGCATATACATGCATAAGCCTGGTTGTACTTAGGGATATATACATGTCAGAGTACTTAATTAGATCAAGGAAAAAGGAAACGTAACATAAGATAGTTTGGTTTTGTCATTGGCTAGATTTCATCTCTGCAAAACACATTCTTGAGAAATCCACTAACAACTTAAACACAAAAACATTTCTGAATAAAGTAAGTAGTGTCAACTTTGCAGTAGTCAAAAGCATCTAAACCTGAATCTTTCTTACACAGATTTCACAGGGAAATTAGCCTACATTTGAAGCGTAAGCAATAACTAAATCTTGCAGCTTACTAAGCATGACTACCCCATCCTCAGCAGCTTATGCAGAGGTCAGCAGGCACCAGCAGTGCATCTTTGGTGTTACAAGAAAATCATCGGTTATTTCCCTCTGAATAGATGACAGCTTCGCAACAGACATCAGTCACCAAAGAAGTCACCCATAAGGTTTGACCGGCAGTTAGCAGGCAGAGCCCACGACTTGACATAGTGCCAATGAGCCCAACTGCTACATCCGATAGAGAACATCGAATTTCTACGGTCAATCTACTCAGAGCCTTTGGGGGAGCAACTCGTCCACAAACTGTCCTCTTGAGAAATATGTGCTTCTGTTAAATCTGCTACATAATGCTGCAAACAATATCCATGGTGGTTAAGACACAAAAATACTAAAACACTAACACACAGTCGCTGAAATAAAAACATGTAAGACAGACATGTCTTGCACCACTATATAGTCCGAAATACATCACTTTTCTCTTGGTAAAAGTAACTAAGATGCCTCTTCAAAAGAGTATACTGACACCACATGGGTAACACCACTGCCAATGCACACGGCACTTCTGTTGGTTGGGCTCTGGGTTCTGATGGTTGGGCTTAGGTTCTTTGGTGCAATGCAAATGTAAAAACAGAAAAAGTGTTTCACAGAATTTCATGTATGGAAAATTCATACTTTGAGAACACTGTATTTCTCTTTTTGTAATTCGTACATATGCTTTGTATGAAGTAGAAAGACGTTTTCAAGGAAGGTCTAAGAACTTACCTACCTAGCAAAAAAAATCCAGAAAATTGATTTTGAAATGGCAATCCTTTTCATATTGACACTCTTGTTCCACACTAACTTCTTTGACTAAGATGAATTTATCCAATTTGCAATTAGATTACATGAAATTAAACAAAAGGGAATGTAATATCTAGGTTGGGAATAACCACAAAATAGGTACCACAATTTAAATTCTCAATGCTCAGATTTCTTAATATCTTCACTACACCTTTTTTGTGAAGACAAGGTTCCCTGGTTTTAGCATTCTTACTACAGTGAAAAATTAAAAGATTTTCTTTGGAATCATTTCCTCAGAGTTGAGAGAAAACTCATGGGAGCACTTTTGGTGAAGAGAGTAGGCTACAAAATGTTCCATAGGACTATACATGGGGAGTGACAGACCTCCACTTACACATGCACCCACACCAGACAAAAGTAAACGAGAATGGGGACATTTCTGATTTAGTACCAACTGAACTTTATAAAAGTTAGGACCATCCAGAAGTTGTCCACTCTAAGAAGCTTACATGCTTTACACAGCTTTAGTGTCCTGAAGACCACAAAAAGTATGATCCCCACCTCCATGCTGTTTAAAACTGACAAGTAGTGAAGCTATTAAGAGTCCTTACCAAGGGTACCTGCGTTTCAGACAATCACTCAAGCAGTAGCACCATGCTAATGCAATCCAAGGCACTGAACAAATCATTCAGGTCCCAGGAAACATACTCATTTATGGTGCCACCCACTAAGGGTCAAACAACAAGGAAGCATGTATAAAGAAAGAGGATGTTTACAGATGAGCAAACAGCACAGGTTAACATGAACATTAGACCTTGTACTGAGCCACAACCCTGAAACTTCTTCAGACTCTCCATGTTCATACTGTATTTCCACTATAAAAGCTTTAATTATCATAAGTTAATCACATCCCCAAGGCATTACAAGCCAGCAGGCAATGGCGGATGCCTCTAATCCCTCTGGGGTATAATTATTTCATAACCACTCCACTTCAGGGTTACCTGATTGCTGTTACAGAAAATTTTATTCTCTCTCCTTTCTCAATGCAAGCCTTTTAAAATTAAATAGATCTCTGACCTATTTTACACAATCCCCATTCTTTCCTTTAACATGCAGTGTAGGACTTTGTTCTTTTCTTTAGACAGTAGAGGAAGGCTAATCTTTTTTTTTTTTTTTTTTTTTTTTCCCCTTCACTTCATGACTTATCCAGCACAGCATAAACTACTCAGAGGCAGTATTTTCAAAGGTGACAGACTGGATTTGAACAGAGGTTTATTCATTGCTTGATTTAGGAAGGATTATGATCCTCAGCTTCCCAATGAAAAGTTGAAAAAAGGCTTGTTGCTCTATGAAACCAGGGTCAAATACATGCAGACATGTTTTCAGCTACAGCTTACCACCTTTCCAGGGGAAGGAATTTTTTACGTGATGACTTGTTCCTCTCAAGTTGCTTCCATATAAGAAAATAGAACTGGATGTGGATCAATGTGAACTTTTTTTTTTAAATTATAAACCCCTCTTTGCTTTGTCCGTCTCCACTCTCAAAATCCTGAAGGAAGAGTTACCAAAAGAAACATAAGCAAAAGAAATCTCACTTGAGGAATAGACCTTTCTATTTTTAGAGACTGCCAATAGCAGATGAAAATGCCATTTTCCTCACCATGAAAAACCAGGTTGGGAGTATAAGGAATTTTAGAGAATACAAGAGAAATGAATCTTCCTTTCCTCACTCAGCCCCTGGCAGAGTATTCCAACTTCCCATGTTAGACCCAGGCCTCTGAATGGGAACAACCAGGACAACATCAAGGCTTTCAGACCAGGCCATTGCCATTTCTAGATCTTTTCAGCACCCATCATAGAATCATTTAGGTTGGAAAAGACCTTTAAGATCATCGAGTCCAACCATCAACCATGCCCACTAAACCATGACATGAAGTCCCCTGTCTACATGCTTTTTGAATACCTCCAGGGATGATGACTCAACCACTTCCCTGGGCAACTATGCAGCTCTGGCAAAATCTGCAAACCAAAAAACTGCAATGACACAGTTCCCACATTGACACACATACTACAGCAATAACTGGCAGCACTCTCATGGCCTTGGTAGGGCTGACATCAGACAGTGTTCAGATGCCACCAGAGGAGAATGAACTAGACTGCATTTGATCTGATGGTGGAAAACTTGGAATATGCTAAAAATATCATTCTTCCTCTTAAAGATGTCAAAAACTGCTAATATTTCAGGTTTTCCTCTCCCTGTTTAACAGGTTTGACGTCCCTATGCATTTGTTTTGTTGAGTTCCCACAGGAGATAAGGGCAAAGAATTAGTAACAAAAGCAAAGGGGTGAAACAAAAGGGGGAAAAATACATTCCAAACTGAGTCTGCTTGCTCAGCAAGAACCCAGGCAAGAACACTGTCACTCTTTGGCAGAAGCAATAAAATAATCAATATAAATGTAAGATGTCATTAGATGACAAGCACCTTAGCCAAATCCTGTGGTATCCACCATCTGATCTTGCATCCTGACCTCTCTCTCTAGTATGCTTTTAGAGTGGGACTCTGAACAAATGCTTTCCCTTGCTCTATTCAGCAATAATGCATTGACATTTTTAACTATACAGGAGTCCAAACAGCTGACAACTGTCTCTTGCTAGCACTGTAGCTATTTGGCATGGTAGCTAACAGATTTATCCAGCATATTTTACTTATGTGATATGCCAACTGGATGGTTACAAATCCTGTTTTTATTTGAATTTTCCAATTTTAAAGCATTTATTTAGACACTGAGGAAATCTGAAGTATTTAGGGCCTTAAGAGTCCTGATTTTCAAAAATGACACTCAAGAGCTTCCTTTCTAAACTCAACGATGGTTCCACAGCATCACATCTTTACAATACCTGGATATCCAAGTAAAAAGTTAGGGGATGAGTTTTTCAGAGTGATGTTTTAAAATCCTGTCTACAGGATAAACCTTCATCTCTTCTGCTCTACTGCTGGTTTAAGTTGCCACCCAAAGTGTTTTGAGTAAGCTCTGCAGTTCAGATGCCAAGCTCTAAGGATGATTGAAGCAAGACAAGAAGGAAACTGTTGCTGGGAAGGTAATTTGCCTGCACCAATTTTCCTGAAGTAAACTCAGACTCATTAGATAGAAGCAAATAAAAAAATTGTCTGCAGTTCATTGTTTTCTTTAAGGTACTGTTAATATAAGTCCTGTAGATATCCTGCAATAAGATTTCAGATAAATTAGAACAATAGAGGCAAAGACGTCATTACTTCAAAAATAATGATCTAGCCTATGTAAAGTGGACTATGAAGCAGGAATCATTAGTTAAAGTTTGAAAAGGAATCTATCGATGACTTTTACAAGTCCTTACATTTTCTGTTCTCCAGTGATTCCTTGATGCATTTCTGACAAAAAATAAAACAAAATACTGATCTCCTTGATAATCAAAACATCTTCTTTTAAGATTAATGACCAAAACACAGGAAAGTGTTTGAGTTCACTGACTTGCGAGTCCATACCAAAGTAAGGTTAATGTTGTTTCATTAATTGGCTAAAACATGGTGGGAAGGGGCCAGTTTTAGCTACTTAATTACGTATCAACTCAGTAAGCAACACTGATAGTTTTCCAAATCATGAAAACTGAAGGTCTTATCTTCCAAATGGCTCCAGCTCCGACAGAATTACAAACACCACTCTAGAAGCCTAAAAATAGCACTTTATCAGGTTGTGGTTTTTTTCCTTCTACAACTTAGTTATTTGACACTGTTTCTTTCTCCTCATATGGAACAGAAATGAAGACAGCTAATCTGGACAGAAAGAGATCAACACACTGGTAAAAATAAACAGTTCAACACATTTATATATACAGCCTTCAACCTCCATATAATTGCTTTGAATCTGGCACTGGGAGGGTAAATAAGAAAAAATGCATTTCACTTTCATTAAGCAAGTGCTAATCTGAATGGCCTGATTTGGTGGGGTTGCCATTGTGTAATTGAGAGCCAGTTGTAACACCAACACCGTAACACCTTACTTACCATCAGAATTGCCATCTCTGGCAGTCTCAGGGGAGACTGATGGACCGTGAAGAAATGAAGATTTTAACCATCTATTGTAAAGTACATGCAAACATGGAGGGGAACCTCAACAGAAGGAGAACTGGCAGAAGCATGACCAGAGGACTCTGAACTCAAACACTGTCAGAGTAGGAACTTCCACTAATACTTCAATACTTTGAGGGGGAAAGAAAGAAAAAAAACAGAAAGCAGCTGTTGGAACACAACACTGTCACCTCTTCACGTTGGAGCGCCTCAAGACTGTTCAGGCCCAGCCTGAACCATAGGAGAAACATTTATTAGTTTCTTCTACTGCATAAGTTCTCATTTAGAAATATAAAGTGTTGATCGTTTCATGCTATTTGCCACTGAAAAGCAAGGAGTCAGCAGTTAACGTTTAAGACCTGGTGGAATATATACACCTGCTGGCTGCTAAGCACTAGGGAATATGATGAAAAGAAGATACCTGGTAGAGGTCAGCTCCACAAGCCAAAATGTTGTTTCAGAAATACAATTAATCCCAGTAAGCTGCAACCATTTGCTCCACTGGCTTTAAACTCCAGTTCCACAAGCCTTAGTTATTCAAACCACAAAGTCACTTAAATATTCAGACTTCTGTCACCACTAGACAGGAGACACAGGCAAATTAGCTATGTTTTAAATTTGTGCAGCAGAAAGAATATAACCTTTTTTGTTAATCAGGATTTCAGTTACTCTTTCATTTGATTTCTAGTTCTAAAGGAATATGAAAACACTTTGTTTTGCTTTAAAAATTATATCTACATGATAAACTATATGTGCATCTCAAGAAATCAAAAACATTACGACCTATCAGGAGGTGATCAGTGCTCTGATTTTACAAAGACAGCTGTAATTAAAGTATTATGAGCATCTCCCCTTGGGATGGGGCTCCTTCTTTGCCCAACTCAGAACCGGGACTGAGCTCAAGTCATGGGCCATTAGGCTAAGTGCTACACAGGCACAGGGAGAAAGGACATTCCTCTTCTAAAGAAAGGTAGAAAACACGCCCACAGGATGCTACAGGGGATGTAGTAATGCTAACACACTTCTGCAGAGCTTTTTTTTCTAAATGCTTTAGAAGTTAAGGCTTTTCACTTAAGTAAGGTAGGGCAAAAAGAAATATCAAATGAAAGAGAATGAAGGGAAGTGGTCATAGACAAGAGGCCACAGGAGAAAAATATTCATATGCACAGCAGGAACTGACTAGTTCAGCTAATGACAGAGCAAAATGATAGGTTAAAGGGTACACTTAGTCTGCCTAGATACAGGAAAATACAAATATAGTGAGCGATGTCTTCAATTTATTAATGCAAAGTTATACTGGTGATTAAAGAACACAGAGAGGGCTGTGCCGAGGGCCCCTCCAGCAGTGCCGACCCTCACTCCTCCCGAGGTGCCTGCCTGCAGGGCCAGTGGAAACCACAGCTGGGACTTGAGGCAAGCTTTAGCTAGGATGGCATACTCACCTAGTAAGTGATCCAGTACTTCACAACTTACAAGAACTTTGTTATTACCTTAAGTTTATAAGATTATACTACTTAAGTGCAGAAATGCTTTCATGCAGTATGATTACGACTTTATTTTAATTCCAGGATAGCAACTCTAGAGGAGCATATTCATTTCATTTTTTTATATTTTTATAGTGTCTTGGTTTTCCTTGGCATCAGAACAGAAAGAAATGCCAAAGCCTTCTCAAAAACAAAACATGAGTTGTCTTCTGGCAAACTCTACTAGTAGGAAGTCACTGATAGAGGAAGGGAATGATACAGGAAAAGCAGTGCTTTTGATATTTTTCATTGAACGGACTGAGGCAGAGTAAAATCAACTGAATTGAAGTAAGAAAGAAAAACAGAATCCCGAATCTGTGAAATTTCTCTCCACCACCTACATCACAGGATATTTCTCCCTCTCTTTTCAAATATGATAAATCCTGCACACATACATTCATATACTGTACCTATGCAAAAACCAGTCATATACACATGCATATGTACGCACACACCTTTGTTATACTGCAAAAATATTAGTATTGTACATAGGTATGCAGCCTTTACTAATAGAGGACATTTTCTGTACTGCTTATATGTAACATTCCAATGGTTACTCTTCTTAAATTTCCTCTTCCTGCTTGACTTCCTATCATATTAATATTCAGAAATTGTGTATAGAGGATTTATGCTTAAAACAACTAAAAAAAACTTGGCCCAGTCTTCTGGTGCAAAATCACGGAGAGAATTTATACTACAGGGACACATCTAGAAGGATTCAATAATCAAACATAAAATTATTTTATTGCACAAAGCAAATTAGAATGATGGCATAGAGTGATACCAGCAGCTGCCAGCCCCCTCCCACAAGCTGAGACAGAACATGCAAAAGGCATTAGAAGGGGCTATAGCCTTTATTTTCACAAGTCCTTTCTGCCCATTGTCAGAATCACACCTAGAGAACCAGGTTGGCCAGGAGGGAGCACAGGAGGGGTCTTTCGGCCACAGTCCCCTCCAGAACAGGCTGCCATGGTCAGAAAACCTCCTCGGACATCAGGTTCTGCCCCTCTGGCAACACAGTCAGTGCAGCACTACCCTCCTCGTGAAATTTTCTCTCCCTAGCATTCAACCTGAGCTTCCCAAGCTGTAATTCACAGCCCATGTCCTTTGTTATATCATCTGGCATTACTGAGGAGTGCTTGACTCCGTCAGCTTTGCAATTACTCTTCAATCCTCTGTAGGCTACTATTAGATTTCCCCTCCGCCAGGCTCAACACGCCCAGCTCCTGCAGCCTCCCTTCATGAGACACATGCTCTAGGCTCTTGATCATCTTGGTAGCCCATGCTCATTCGACTTGAAGCTCTCCACAGAACAAGCTTTACCTTCCTTGCTACCTGTTGGCAGCCGTGGCAAGTTTCAGGTTTTAACAGCCATATTGCCCTAACTTTAAAAACCACACAAGAATACACTGGTTCTTACCATACCTGAGCTGGCCGCTCAGTAAAAATGGACTTGACTTTTTCACTTATCTGAACTTCTTTTCAGTCACAGCTGACACTCAAGGATAAATACAGCTCAGCAAACATTAAAATATACATACATACACACACACTTTTCTTCATTTACAAGCAAATTATTTAGGGCAAAATCCAGCATCCTTTTTCATTTGTATTAGCATGAGTCCTGATCAAAAGCTTGCTGAAGGCAAGGGGAGCATATCCAATGACTTTAATTGGGTTTGGGTTAAGCCATTAACAATCCTAAAGACAGCCACATCTGAATTAGCATTTTTGCAAGGAGAAGTCCAATTAGTAGGTGGGAGAACTCCAAAGTAGATGCGGTGTGCTTCAGAAGCTGCGCTGGTAATACACTGGGTAAGACCAAATCCCGTGCTCAGTACGGTATTAATGCAGCTCTCAGACTATAATGTTAGCTACTGACTGAATACTTACTTTTGTTAGTGACAGTAAAAGGTATCAGTCCCAGCATCTGGGACAAATTCCAACTTGAGTTATTACATTTTGATCCAGCCAAATCTTTCTACAGCATCTTCACATACAGAACACTTTTTTAGCTCTCAGTATTAATCAGCTTTCAGCTTTGCACTCTATACTTACTCAACCAAGAGTGGCTGCATTTCAGTAGTCTATGAAATTATTAGGTACAGTAAAATCTCTAGAAACATTATGGGTATTTATTTCATTTTAATTTGAACCCATTAGTTAGAAAGAAGCCCCATTCTATAGAGGCACAGCCAATTCAGCAAATTTAGTTTTGATTTTTTTAACATTATTACCAGTAAATTACATTCCTCTGGAATTTATAGTAGGCTGAAGCAAGATACTAATTTTGTCTGAGACTAAACTACATACTGAAAGCTACTGGCCACTTTAGCACTCCCAAAATCATCAAAATGAAAATAAGTAGAGGAAACTAAGAATGAGCTGCATGCCACACACTTAATTTCCTCTGTAGCTTCATATTGCAAGTTTAATGTCAAAGATGTTCGTTCAATCAGCAATAACAAGGTACCCAAACCTGTAGCTTTTGCACAGACAATCCAAAACCATGAATAAAGACACAGTAACTTAAAAGGTAGGTGACAGAACAGAGACAGCAGTGCGACCTATAGTAAGGAAGAGCACAGATGATGTGGAAGGCAGCAGGACAGTTTGTTTATTCTGTACAGCTCAACATATCAAACCTCCCTCCCTATTCCCAAAATTACAAAGCCACCCTTTGTCCCCAGCATCACCATGATGTCAAACACCTCAACTTACCTCCAATGTGCTCACTACCTGTAACACAAGCCTTTTGCATTTATTTCTTTGAAGCTCTGCTCTCAAAGGCTCTGCTGATAGAGCCAGAGAGATTACCAGGACCACTGAGACTGTTAGTATTGCTGATGCTTCAGCTGCCTTGCATACAAATAAGTAGTGTCAGCTGCTTCTTCCTGAGGACTTCAAACATTTTCACTGGGATACAGGCACAGGGCAAACTTCTGTACAAGCTAAAAGACCCATTAGCTTTAAAATGGGTACCCAGCTTCCCCACATACCACCCAGGAACAAAGGCAGGCACAGATGGACACTGAGGTCAGCAACAAGCGTGCAGACTAAGCAGCCTCCTGGATCCTCCTATACCTATTCTTACACCACATTACTGATAAAGATCCTCTTGAACGGACAAGCTGGAGGAGGCAGAGACATGCATTGCAAAACATGCATGTCCTAAGGTGATGTTCCCTGCACCATCTCAGAGCAGGAAAGGCCACTGACCTCAGTTTCCCTCCACTCTTACATAAGGTGTCAAGTCAGTAACTTTGAACGTGCAGCTGGGAGAACCAGCAGAGACTCTGGCTGTACGTCATACACACTTCCTTCAGCTGCCTGCCCTGGGAGAGCATTTGCTGCAGCAACAGAGCAACCTGAGCAGCTGAGCAAGTTGTCCCCATGTGGCCCTGCAGTCCATCTGCCCGTGCTTCCTTTCCCCCAGTGCCTCTGTGCTCATGGACAGAGAGCATCACTACTTCATCAGGCTTCAAAGCATTAAGATCCACCAGAAGGGGGTGGCTCTGTCCTCATGTGCTCAAATGCTACCACACAGCAGCTGTCTTACCTTACGCTGCCTGCCCAGCCAGTCATAATAAATGAAAAAGGATGATCTACAGCATTTTCCTCATATTTAAAATTGGCTCTGAGGGACCTATTAACCTGTGCCATTATTCTGTCTCCTTGCTTCTCCACAGAACAAGATGTAATCCTCACGTTTCCATAAATTATCATGATGAGGTATTTCATGAGAGGTTTCGTTTTTAGCTCTGCACATACACTGCTTCCAAAAGATGTATTTTGTATATCATCATTTTATCGTGGTTTCGGTTTCAGGCCAGCCAGTAACAAAGCACCACACAGCCGCTCGATCACTCCCCGGCCACGGTGGGATGAGGAGAAAATCCAAAGGCAGGCTCGTGGGTCAAGACAAGGACTGGGAGGCATCACTCCCCACTTATGGTCACGGGCAAAAGACAGGCTCAACTTGGGGAAGAAACAAAATCCATTTCATTTACTACAAATCAAATCCAAACAAGGGTATTAGGAAGGGAAACCAAACATCGGAACACCTTCCCCCCACCCCTCCCGCCTTCCCAGTTCAGCTCCATTCCCAGTGCTTTCTACCTCCTCCCCTCCGGCGGCGCAGGGGAACAGGGGATGGGGGTTGAGTCAGCTCGCCACACATCGTCTCTGCCGCTCCTTTCCTCAGGGGGAAGATTCCTCACTCGTCCCCTGCTCCACCGTGGGGTCCCTCCCACGGGAGACAGTCCTTCACCAACTTCTCCAACGTGGGTCCTTTCCGCGGGCTGCAGTTCCTCACAAACTTCCCTGGCGCGGGTCCTTTCCGCGGGCTGCTCTCCAGTCACACACTGCTCCAGTGCGGATTTTCCCATGGAGTCACGGCCATGTTCGGGAGCCTCCGCTCCACCATTCACCCCCATGGGCTGCAGGGGGACAGCCTGCCGTCTCACCACGGGCTGCAGGGCCATCAGCCTCCTCAGGTGCCCCTCCTCCCCCTCCTTCTTCACTGACCTTGGGATCTGCAGAGGGGTTCCTCTCACGTTCCATCCCACACACACTGCCGGTTTCCCTTCTTAAGTATGTTCTCCCAGAGGCGCTACCACCGTCACTGACTGGGTCGGCCTGGGCCAGAGGTGGGTCCGACTTGGAGCCGGGGGAGCTTCCAGCAGCTTCTTACAGGAGCCACCTCTGCAGCCCCCTCCCCCACTACCAAAGAAAACCGCGCCACACAAACCCATAACACACTCGTACTTCACTACTAGCACCGGTGCTGGTAGATTTGTGGTCTTTATTTGATGTGTCCATCCTGCTGCATGGAGCTCAGTACACGGAATCTGACAAACATGATCAACTTCATCAGATGCAATTTTTTTTTTTTTCCTCCTGTTGGAAGTCTGCACTAGCCTCACAAAGACAATAAATATTTTTATCACACAATGTTCAGATGCTGGAAATTCTCAACAGCTTCTCATTCATTCAGAGGAGGCACTAAGGTAGCTGACTTGAAAGGAACTGCTAAACCACAAAGAAAGTCAAGAGTAACAAATGCAAGGCATGCTAGCAGTAACATTTGGATTACAACACTGAAAAACAACTTTATGAACACAGATGAGCCAAGTATATCTACAGTAGCACCGAAGTACATTGATTCACTGCTGCCACTCCAAACACAGCCAGAAAAAATATTCTGACCCACTTCATTGGAGGGCTCCCTCTATGTCATAGATTTGATACTAGCAACTATTTCCCCTTTAAGAACAAGCAACTCTAGGATGCTATTTAATCAGGCTACCATCTATGCCATGCATTCCCAAATGAAGCAAAACCAGCAAATTATTCTTTTTTCTCCATTTCAAAGATGGGGGGAAAAAAAAAAAACCAAAACAAACATAATGGAAACACTACAAAAAACCATTAGAGACAACTGATTTTTTCATCACATTCTTTATACATTGGACACAGACCTTGGACAACAGTACCGCAACAGCACTACCCATCTGGGATTTCCAATGCCTCTAAGAATCCTACATTAAACAAATTTGAGATGCACTTTAGCAAGCACAACAACACCACCCCCATAATGTCAGATGTGCACATTGAGGCCACTGTATCCCAAATGATTAAACCAGAGAGATCTAATATTCATACTTTCCCTAGAGTAAGTCTCTTTGTTTTCGAGTGCCGTCTTGAGACTCCTTGGCAGAGAGGAAGACTACGAAGTACAGCTGAGCAGTTCTCTCGCCTGAACTGCTCTCAAGACAGCACTTGGAAACAGGAAGAGACAGGACCCAGGAGAACATATAAATATCTTATAAGGTGCTGGAACACTCAGTAATTAATTTTTCAGCAAGGAGAAGCTTTTATTTCAGCAATGTGTAAAAAATAAATTTTGAATTCCATACACACTGCCTGGCTACTCATGCTCTGACCCAAAGCAATAGCAGAAAAGGAAAAGTCATGATTAACGAACCTGCATACAACAGGCCAAGAGCCCATGCATTTACTTAACCTGATTTCCACAGCAATAGATGAGAGCTATATTTCCATTACAGAACTCTGTGGAAAATTTTATTTTCTTTCTGTATGAACCTAAGAGAAAAAAAGCACTCTGGCTTTAATTAGGACAAGGAGGGGACACAGGGTGTGAAAGATCCTGAAAGCTTTACCTGCTTCAGTGCAGAAATACTTTTGACATTCTGGAGTCTGGGGTAGGTTCGACAAAGCACGAAAGCATTAGCCACACCAAACAAGAATGTCCAATTTTTATGGAAGTATCACCTTAAAAGTTATGGTGAGACAGATTCAACATGTGATTTGATGGGGAAAAAAAAAAAAAAGAGTGCTCCTCCTCCTCTCTCTCCTCTCCTCTCCTTCCTGAGCATCGATTTTGCTAGAGGCTCTTCCTGCACAATTTTAACCCATCTCTCCTCAATATGTTGCTCTTCCAATATATGGGACCACTTGCCCTGTTGCAAGCTCTTCCCTGCAGTCCGGAGTAAACAATTAGCGATAGCCTCATTTAGCTCCCTGATTAGTTGACCTGCTTTGTCTGCCAAGATCAGGAGGACAGCTTTGGACTTGGACATACAGCTAAATGGTTTGCTACACATTTCCACTTTCAGCCAGGAATCCACAAAGAAGAGAATCTGTTTCTTGTGACGTGTTTGGAAAAAATTCCAAGATCAAGAAGTCAGATTGGAATATGAAATCAAAAAACACTGAAGTTCCCCAGTCCCTTGATCTCACCGCAAGTAAGAAAGAAATTAAATTCCTACCCCGCTGCTGCAACCCACCATTGATGCAACAGTCCCATAATAAGGATGATAGACAAGATTGCTTTTCTAAAAAATGTAATGGTTTTGATATATTGCTCCACAAAACAGAAAAGGTATTT
>VYZV01016835.1:1871-14689 GCA_013401275.1 Pandion haliaetus | reverse complement strand
TCTCCCAGAGGCGCTGCCACCGTCACTCCCTGCCTGGGCTGCAGAGGCGGGTCCGACTCTTTGGCGCCAGGGAAGCTTCCAGCAGCTTCTTACAGGAGCCACCTCTGCAGCCCCCTCCCCCACTACCAACAAAAACCACGCCACACAAACCCATAACAATAACCTACACATTCTTTTCTAAAACACAGTTCACCACTAAACCATCTCCCTTATTTAAGGAAGGAGATACTTTCCTATTCCTTTCTCTACCCACTTTTCACATTCCCACAGGCAACAAAGCTCCCCAGCATGTAACATACATGTACAGCACACAATTATATGTATAATACATCCCCAAGCCATTCTAGCTGTCAGTTACTAGCTCCCAAGGACAAGTCAAGTGCCAGAATTGGACAACCTCAGACCATATCCCAGCTCTGTCCTGACTCAGTAGTGAAAAGGCTATATTGCTGTAACATGGGATCCTCCACTGGAGCTAGAAGCAGCTGAGGTAGCCCTTTAAGCAAGCTGAGGTAGCCCTTTAAGCAAGAGGTAATAGAGACCAAGGTTAAATAAATAACCTACGTCAATCCAGTTTCCTTCATTTCTTTATTTTCTAAAGTATGCATGCACACACGCGACTGTGGGCACAAATGGATCTGTAGATGAACATCCCAATTTTGAAGCTCAGTAATACAGTTCTAACTCAAATTAAACAATATACATATCACCTTTCAAAGGCATGTTCAGACCAATTTAGACATTACTTTATATTTAAGGGACATAAATGTATTTTAACTCCTATTAAACTCTCATGTCTTCCTAAAGCCCAAACACGGCACTGTTGTGCCAGGTCATGAGCTAAAAAGGAAATGGAATAAATTCTGTAAGCAAATTAGATGCAAAAAAAATTAAATAGCACAAATGCTGAAGGGTAAAGCATTTTAAAATTATAGCACTTCGAATGATTTATGCTAATGTGCATTTTCACAGCACTTCTTAGTCACGATTTCAAGGCACTGAAGAATTAGGCTCTAGGTATCATCACTCAACTGAAGGGAGCAGGAACTAGGTAGAGATTTTATGTAACTTTCTGAAGGCAATTACAAAGCAGAATTGAAAGTGTATGTCAAGTCACCCAAGTTTCAGCTCCACCCGCAGTACATAAAGACCACATTCACCACTTACATTATACCTGAGATTACATATGCATACTTGTATTGGGTTTGTGCGGCAAGGTTTGGGTAGCCGGGGTGGGGCTACAGGGGTGGCTTCTATGAGAAGCTGCTAGAAGCTTCCCCTATGTCTGACAGAGCCAATGCCAGCCGGCTCTACGACAGATCCGCCGCTGCGCAAGGCCGAGCCGATCGGCGATAGTGGCAGCACCTCTGGGATAACAGATATAAGAAGGGGAAAAAAAAAGTTGTGGCAAGCACAGAAACAGCAGCCGGAGAGAGAAGTGAGACCATGTAAGAGAAACAACCCTGCAGACACCAAGGTCACTGAAGAAGGAGGGGGAGGAGGTGCTCCAGGTGCCGGAGCAGAGATTCCCCTGCAGCCTGTGGGGAAGACCATGGTGAGGCAGGCTGTCCCCCTGCAGCCTATGGAGGTCCACGGTGGAGCAGATATCCACCTGCAGCCTGTGGAGGACCCCACGCCAGAGCAGGTGGGTGCCCGGAAGAGGCTGTGACCCTGTGGGAAGCCCACGCTGGAGCAGGCTCCTGGAAGGACCTGCGGATCTGTGGAGAGAGGAGACCACGGAGCAGGTTTTCTGGCAGGACTTGTGACCCCGCAGGGGACCCACGCTGGAACAGTTTGCTCCTGAAGGACTGCACCCCGTGGAAGGGACCCACACTGGAGCAGTTCGGGAAGAGCCGCAGCCCATGGGAAGGACCCACGTTGGAGTAGTTCGTAGAGGGCTGTCTCCTGTGGGAGGGACCCCACGCTGGAGCAGGGGAAGAGTGTGAGGAGTCCTGCCCCTGAGGAGGATGAAGCAGCAGAAACAATGTGCGATGAACTGATCGTAACCCCCATTCCCCATCCCCCTGCGCCGCTGGGGGCGGGGGGAAGGTAGAGAATCTGGGAATGAAGCTGTGCCTGGGAAGAAGGGAGGGGTGGAGGGAAGGTGGTTTGAGATTTCGTTTTATTTCTCATTACCCTACTCTGGTTGATTGGCAATAAAATTAAGTTAATATTCCCCAAGTTGAGTCTGTTTTGCCTGTGACAGTTACTGGTTGACTGATCTCTCCCTGTCCTTATCTCGACCCACGAGCCCTTTGTTATATTTTCTCTCCCTTTTCTGTCCATCTGAGGGGGGGAGTGATAGAATGGCTTTAGTGGGCACCTGGCGTCCAGCCAGGGTCAACCCACCACAATACTTTAAAAGAAAACAATTGCAATTAACTTCTAACTGAGCAATGCTCCTTTAAAGAAATTTCCAATTCCTAATATAAGCGCCTTCTGCAGCATTGCTTAGCTGCGCTTCACTCGCTGCTATTCACTTTGAACGTCCACATTTACAAATTCTGTTGTTCTTGTTACACTGTCAGCTCACTTGATCTTTTCTGATACTTCAGGATTTTCCCCCATAGCACATCTTGAAGCTTTTCATCTACTCCAGTGCAACAAGACAAAAACATCTTGCACAATATGCAGTAGTGGTTGTCACACTGTTCACCATAACATCAAGGGAGCCACCAACTGCCTCTGAAGATCTACAACAGGTAATCAATACAAACAAACCTGTTGTTGGAAGACAGAAATTTGCAAAAGTGCTTCCGAGTGGTGCCTAGCATCTCCTGCTGGGTTTGGTCAGGAGCAGCGGGAGCAGGGCCACCTTTGCAGGAGTGACAGCAGGATGGATGTCGCAGGGGACAAGGCTAGAGACAAGGTAGGACTGAGGCGCACCCCGGAGCAGGGACAAGTACGGGCATCCCCTCCAAGCAGCCTGGGCACTGCTGGTGCAGAGATGAGCCTTAGCGGGGCCCCTGGACCAGGAGTCCCCCAGGTCCCTTGAGGAATTGTCAAGGCTCTGACCATCGCCCAGGTTTGTTCTCTTTGGTTTAGACTGCTTTGTTTTTTAATAAAACACAAAATCCTTTCTTGGATGATATTCTTATTCTAGAGGCAAAGAAAGATTACAGAGAAGACAAGACAGTGATACGTCATGGGCATGCTCTTGGCTCTTCAAGGTGAAAGCACGGCAGTGCTGGGTCCCCATGGATCCCACTACACCTGTGCTTTTTAACATAAGGAAGTTGAGTGGAGCTCAGCACCCAGTGATGTAGGACTGCTTCCCTGCACTCCTGCCATGCTAAAGCCTGGTTTCAAGCCAATTCACACATGGGGCGTTCTCACTAGCTTAAGGATTGTGGCACTGACTTAACACCCAATGAACACGGACAAACCGCTGGCTACATGGCGGCAACACTTATGATCGAGGAGCAACATGGGCATCGCCCAAGGGAGCACTGCTTTGTCTCTGCCTGGGGGACAGACCACCAGGGAGAAGGGCAAAGAGCCCAGAGCCAGGGCTCCAGTGATGCAGGCTACCTGCTGCAAACACGAGTGAGACTGCTCACGTTCAAAGTACAGCTTTTTTGCCCTACAACTATGTTGAGGTGCTGCATTTACAATCCTTTTAATTAACAAAATGGTATGTGAAAGTCCACATCTGACTTGCATAGTCCTCTGTTAAAAAACAAACCAACAAAAACCCATAGCCTGGCATGAAAGAATTGCAGGACTAACTTTTCAAGGGATCCTATTGAAATGTATTCTTTCTACAATTTTCTTCCTCACTACCAGCCCAGTCTACTCAAGATGCAAGCAGAAAGTCAACCCTACATCACTACACAGCTTAAACACAGAGTCTGCTCTCTGAACATTCCTCTAAGCACATGTTTGCAATGCATCAGCCAGAAGAGAATCCAGCTCGGCCTTATACAGACATTTCAGCCACACAGGGCTAAGAAGGGCAAAAACAAGCATTTTATTTAGGTTTTAAAAAAATTAGAAGTATTCATGCACAGCCTCCAGTTAAGAGCCTCACCAATTACTACCTGAAGAGTACTGTCACCTCCTTACTCCTACAGGCAGTTTACTACATTACCAGTGGCTAACTCATACCAGCCTGCATTCACAGACCAGCAATCTAAATCCAAATGCGTATCTTCAAAAAACAAATGGTCCCTAAATTTCAACTTTCGGGTTCAAAAGATGCTGTTTTCCCACAGCTGTTTTTCTGACAATAGCCATGCTTGCAGTAATCCAGCCTCCTCAGCAGCAAATGTGATAAAAATTTAAACCATTTGCGCTAACCATTCTCTCACTCTGCCACACACAAGGAGCAAAACAGCAGTCTTCAACTTCTTGCTTATAGATAAGATAGCCTATTAAGCCTTTAAAAAAATACTCCCAAAAATATGCTAAAAAGAGAGGATGCATTTGCCTCTCATTGATTTTTTCCTTTTTATATTTTATTTTTTATTATAGAGCAGTGCTGCTTTTTCCTGAGAAAAATAACCACACTGGACTAGATAGGCAGTCACTGACAAAATGCACTGAATCATGGTAAGAGTTTTATCTCTCTCTTATCTGATCAGGCTCCCGAAACTCTCCCAAAACCCAGAAGCTGCGGAGAGATATAAGGATCAGTGAACTCCTTCAAACTGGAATAACAAATTTAAAAAATGCTCCAAAACGCAAGAAAACCATTTTTTTTTCCACAGCTCACCTCTTCAGAGTTTGATACAGAAGTTTAATAATAAGATCTCAAAGACAATAACCTTTACATTTTTGTCCATAAATACTGTAAGTTGTTAATCTCTGTGTACAGGTAAATTCAATGAGATCCTCAGTGTTCTCAAATACCTTGATTACTGTAAGTAAAGACTATTGTAAACAAGACTGCTCTAAGAAAACTGTTACAGGCACAAAACCCCATGACCTTCATAGAAATTACCCCAATCTTGGAGTCCTTAAAGACTCTGGGTTTTATAGGTAATAGGGAAAGAAAGAAGTACAAAGTTAGAAGAAAGTCTGCAAAACAAACTATTTCTTGAAAATACCACCTGGATTTAACAACCCAATACAAGGTCATATTTGAACTCTTATCCTGCATTTTAATAAATAAGTTGTCAACTTATTAAGCAAAATTCACAGTGCAAAACATTTCTTGCGCATCTGAGATAAAATGAGATAGTTTGTTATAATATGCAAAAATTTAATCCCAGAAAACAGAATCTACTACATGAAGCCCCATGTAGCTATCTAGTAGCACCACTCAGCTGAAATATAATTTTGGGTGACAGTAAGCGGAAATTACCTTTATGCTATGTAATTAATGTATTTCAAGGGCAGCTTATAATTGACATGTCAAATCATGAGAGATTTAGAGCTTTAGCACACAATCGTAGAGTAAAATATAATTTCATGTCATTAATACCTAGTTAATTTTTTTCTAATTAGTGAAATACATCTAGACTACATGACTTTTCACAGGCCTGAGAAATCATATAACCACACGCCTTGCTGAACTCCTAATTACCTAATAGGAAAAATCCCTACCTGGTCTGCTAGAATATTTAGATCGAATAGATCATGTTAATAAGGTGACAGGAGGGAAAAGACAGGAGAAAAAAAAAAAATCAGTTACTCTGAATTCAATTAGTCCCCATTAATATTAAGTTGACATTTCATACCCATTACAAAAGTCTCTCCAGAATTGCACTGGCACGGAAGAAACTTACCTTCATGTTCCTGTCCTGGTTAACTATTACTTCATTAAACTAGGACTTCAGCATGCCAAGCAAAATGTGTATACTAGAGGACAACATACAGCGTTATTGTAGAAGTCATCCTGTTTACCAAGGCGAATATATCAACCAGAGGATCCCCAGGTCCAATTTGGGCTATACTCTGCTGTTTTTTAACTGGTGTAGCTCAGTCACAGCACTGCACAATTCACCTCTACTCCTCCTTCAGAAGTAAACCTGTACGACTAGTGAAATAACTTCCCAAAGAGGAACTGATACAACATCCATGTGAATCAGGCAAAAGCCAGGAAGGCTGCAGCCGAGATCAAAACTCCACCATCTCCTCCAGTATCCTTACGGGCAAGGAAGGGGAAATAATACTGGTATTACACATGGCACGGCTGACCACCGCACTCAGTGGAACAAGACTCTGCAAGCATGTTCCTCTCCTGAACCAGACGAGGAGGACGCAAGGGCTAGTGAAACAGGGGCTGGGCATCCCCGCGCAGGGAGCCACACCGCAGTTAGTGACAGACTGAAGGGCCTTGTGCCCCTCTGGATACCATGGGGCTGCCCCCCTGCCCGGGGGAGCAGCAAAGGCAATCTGCTTTCGATCAGTGAAGTCCAGCTCCCAAAGCATCTGAAAATCCTTCCAATGACTGTTTTGGACACCAAATTGTAACTGAAGTTACTCTGAAAGTTCCACTTTCCCAGTGGAAGATCATCCCAGACCTTCTGCCTCTCCTTGCAAGTGCTGAGGACTGCAGTACTATCAACAATATTCAGTCTGTTGCCTTTTTTAAGGAACAAAGTATAAACACTTCCAGCAAGTGCACTTAATGTTCAAATTTTTGCCAAACGAATTCCTCTTTGTTCGTGAGAAAGCAGTTTTGTTTATACTGGGAGAATTCATGGATTCCTCCTCTTTCTGAGGTACCAGCTCACAGGGAGCCCCGTGCTGAAGTACTGGAGCTCAACACCTCTCGCTCTGCAACCAGCAGGACGAAAGACAGGTGCACATCTAGGCATGGAAACAGCAGAGACTTTTGCCTCACCCTCCCAGAGCAGGAAGAAAGGACCCAATTCTGGGACTCTCCTTTTTCTTCTCTTTAGGGAAACTGGGATCCTGATGAAGACTGGGATTTCCAATTTCTGCTATTCTTACAGACATTTCCTAAAGGTGCAGTCCCCTTCCACACATGTAACTAAGTGCCTCCTGTGAAAAACTTGCCTCAAAACATCCTACAGGTATGTCTACACTTCCACACAGTACTAGGGCAGGGAGCAAGCTCTAGGCTCCTGATCACCCACAGTGCTTAATTGCTAGTTTCCTCCCAGGTTCTCTTTTGTAGACCTCCAAACCAGTATGTGGACATAGGTCTGGGAACGCAGTTCTCCCCCATCACCACTTGCTCCCAAGAGTCCGCACAGATGACCCCACTTGGCTTCCTGCAGATAGACACAGTCTAAAAGTTTAAACCCACTGTGTAATCTAATGTGAGCAGCTGGTTTCTGTAGGTACTCCTCTCCAATCACTTGCTGTTCCCAATTCTGCATGTCCTTTAATAAAACAAGTAAATATTCATAGTGCAGTGGTCTGAGCAGGACATTGCTAATCAGAGATCACCAAGGCCTTGTACCACCTCCAAAACTGGGCCCTCTCTGTGGTCTTGAGCAATCTTCTCTCCATCTGTGACAACTGTGTTAACACTAACCCCGTTACACAGCTATATAACGGACGACGCCAAGGAGGGATGGTTCCAGTTGTTCCAGTCGTGTTAGCCACAGGTGACCTGTCTCAGTCACCTGGCAGATGGTCAGACTCCTTGTTGATAAACCATGGAAGGTGATTACTGTCCTCCCCTTTCCCCAGGGAGCCACACCCCATTTTGATTCTATAGATTTCTAAATCCGCAGGTATTTGTAGCTATTTTAGAATGCTGAAAATACTGTCTGCAAATCGATGTTACATCCAGGAAACCTGGGGGTAGAAGACAAGTTAAAGGAACTTTCTTGGCATCTGACACTGACTAGGTCCTGAGTTCCATGATGCCTAATTAGAGGCATTCTCTTTTTTTTTTTTTTTTTTTTTTAATAGAGAAATACACACTACCTGTTTTCTGGTCTGTCCACCCACGATGTGCTAGAAGCATTTCTGACTTAAAAGGAAGACCTTTCCCACCTTCAACAGTTTTCAATCTACTATCTGACAGATAAACAAGGAGAGCAAGACAACCAAAAGCAAAAATGGAGTGGGGATGGGTGGTAGGGAATATTGACACATGAATTGCTTATTAACAAGGCAAATTTTTCCCTTTATGAAATCAATTGTTAAAATGGGCACTTGCATACCAAATTTACTTTTCATGGACCACAATGATGTAATACCCAGGAAGAAACTGCCTCCAATGCATCATCCTTCTTCCAAAGATTTCAGAACAAACTGCAATATCCACCTGTAATCAGTCTACCTTCCAGTAAAATAATACCGCTGTGAGCACAAGGGCTTTCAGAAAGGCTCTGAGCCAACATGCCGTTACCAAGGATAGCTACAGAGAATGTAACAGCAAATATATGCTGAATATTTAACTGAAACAAGAGTCAGTGCTATACAAATTTAGAAAGGCAAAGAGATAGATATAGCCCAACTTTGAACTTCATCTGAATTGGTGATCCCAAACTACTGCAGTATTTATAATTTGCTATCAGTCTGCAAGGAGCAGTTGCAAAGGAGAGAGCTGAAGCTGTATTTTGTTGTTTTGCAACAATGCCAACTTATTGGCCAGATTCATTCCCTGTGGAAAATGAGTAACTACCCTCAAGCTCTGTATTATCAGTGTAGACTTCTAATCCCTTCTCCAATATAAATCCTTCTTTGAAAAATCATCTTCCTTGGATCAGTTCAGGTGTGCTAAGAGCATCCTGTCTATGAAGTTAGTCCATCAAATACACCATCTCTGAAAGTGCCTTGTACTTTATACACCATAGAAAATACTAATTGCAACTACAGTAAGCTAATTCTGGGGACTGCATTTTCTATTTTACACTATATCCGATAAGTTGAAAACAACTGAAAAAAAATTTATTCAGAGAGAAAACTGAGTGAGAAGAAGCACAAACTAATGGATGCTTTAACACAGGCTAACAAGAAAATTAAAATTTTAAAATTAAAAAAAAAAATATAGGCCCCAGTACCTCTTAGATTCCAAATTCAGAATTACTCCACCTAAACTCCCTGTTCCAAACAGAGCTTGCTAAAATAAAGCTCCCTTCAAGTAGTCTAATGCAAGTTGATATAACAACCAATCCACCCCTGCATTGATCAGTGACTGCACAATCTCATTTAAAACACCCCAAAGTGCTGAGAGTTCTTGCTGGTTGTTCATTCTTAAGAGGATGGAAAATTCCAAGTACCCTGCAATCAAATAAAATGGGAAATTTGCTACCTAAAAAAGCACAGGTGCTTTTGAAGATGTGGCACCATGCAATACTCCTGGTGCAAATGAACACAACTAGTTGCATCCCATGTACTTCAAGGACAGGATGCAATATACTGTGATTTCACTGTCCTACTGTTTATCACATCACACAGCCTTTTCAGATGCCAATTACGTCCAAATCACTTCAGTAACTGCAGTTTAAAAAGCATCTAAGCTGCTCCTGAATTAGCTAGTTCCCACTGCAGTGGTTTATCTACCCTGAACCCCACAATGTCATAACTGGACACACAAATACCAATACATGCTATGTACATTATAAATACTAATATACTTTACTACTACTACTGTTACACTGTAATACTGCTATAAAGACAGTTCCTTTAACTGAGCTACTATGCGTCTGCCAGACTGCTGTTACACTACTGAAGGCAAAAATCTAAAACTAGTTGCTGATCTGTGACAGAGGCAAATATTACTTTCTTTTACAAAATGATAAACTAAATCACAATGAAATTAAGTGACTTCCCACATTCACATAATGGATGTCAGAGCAATAAATTGAACATATAAGCGCTGACCTTCAAACCATTAGTTGTCATTTGCTCAACACACATCCCCATAGCATAGTAAGTCTGTAGTAATCAATCTAAGGAGCTTTCAACTACCTTGTGAACCTGTCACCACTGATGCCAGGTTCTATAAGCACAGTGAAAAAGATGAAATATTGTCTCTTTCCACTGGGATGATGTTTGTAATGTGTAATTGAAGACTGCCGGCAAAGATACAGCACTAATTCCTCTTCACTGCCTAACTACCTCATGGTCCCCACCACCCCCAGGCAGGCAAAGTGCAGCACCTGTGCCTTACTCTGCTACTGCCGAGTCTAGGAACAGAGAGCTGTTTCCAGCATGACAATGCAGAGCTCCCGGGACATCGAAATGTCAGAACCATATTGCTCACTGAAATTTTAATCTACCTCTCTCTCTACATTCTTTGCCACCAGCTACAGAGATGTTAAAAAATAGTATGAGATCTGATGCAATACAAGTGGGTAGCAGCAGTCTCTCTTGACTCCACAATCTTCCTAGAGCTTGACAACCAATGAGGAAAATACAAATTAGCTCCTGTTTCTTGTCCCTCTTCATAGATAAAGCACAACATCAGAAATTATTTCATTCCCCAGTCACCAGAATACGCTATTACTCCAGCTGGAAACAGTAACTGAAATCATGGAGAAGTCTTTTCATGGTAAAATTTATATAGATTAAGAAAACACTGTGGATTCACTAACATTAATATCATCCTTTAAAAACTTTCAAAGTCACTATATCACTAAAGGAAAATTGTAATCAAACACAGGTTAGCACCCTCCACAATACATCTATTATTACCTTTTCAAGCATATAAAGACACACCAAATTTTTCAAGTACTTCAGACTGTGTGCACTCTTAGCCACCTCTAAACCCCCATAAATCCACCACCACAACGCAAGCAGTGCTTTCACAGTAGCTACATAGAAATTTAAGAGATGAAGCGTAGAGGCAGAAATTTGCAGGAAGAAATTAGAAATGTAGGAATATAATAATTTAGTTCAGAATATGAAGACAGATGTTCAACTATACATAAGTGCTCAAAGACACAAACAAGGAACTTTGTAGCCTGAGGAATTCAGATGTGTAACTCCACAGGAACCAAGTGACCGACTCATCCAGACGCTTCCAAAAACCCAAGGTGGTGTCCATCACCACCTACAGGCACCTGAGCATTTCTGAAATGTGCTCGGCCAGCACAGCTCTGGTCAGCTCTTCTCTCATATGCAGACAGAGCCGCAAGCGTTCAGTGTTAAAAGTACTACTACACCTTCAGTAATAACACAGGGCCATGGTATCTCTCTTTACATCTCATTTGATACTTCAGATGGCACAGTTCTGTCTTATGCCACACTGGTGACAGCACTTCAAACACTGACATGAAGAAACACCCTCCCAAATCATCAACATAATATTCTTATTGTATCCAGGTTTTCTTTGCAATTATATTACTGTGGTACAAATTGACATAGATAATAATGCAGTCATGAAGAAGCTGAGAAGAGTCCCATGAAGAACAAGGAGCATTTCAGTTCTGATAACTACATGCAATATTTGTACCCTGAAACAGTCTAGAGCAGCTCGGTGAAGTGGACCTGTTTGTTCACACAATCGCCCCTTTAGAGAGCCTAGGTGTGCTTGCAGAAATGTGACTGAAGCTCTAGATGATCAGCACACACAATGCAACAACAAATTATAAGGGCAGAACTGCACTCTGGTAACATTGGGCATGCAAAGAACAGCTTGCCCTCATTCTGCTGCCACTTTACAACTGCAGGGTTTGACTTAGGTATCAAAGGTATCTCCAGCCAGAACCTCCAGGTGAGTTATCCCTCATTCTTGAAAAGCTGGGGACTCATATTGTTATCGAGAACAGAAAAAAAAAAAAAAAAAAAACACCAAAAAAAAAACCCCCACCAAAAAATTGCCCCGCAACACTTTTGTATTTCCATTAGGAAGCCTGAGCCACAGCACTGCAAGATTCAGCAGTTTCACCAGACTAACATAGCATCCTAACGTACCGTGTTAAGATGACACACTGCAGCTAGTTTGTCTTCCTGCTACTCCACATACAGCAGCTTCTTTTCTTTCCCTGCCATCTGCTAGTTTGCTGCAGTCTGCTGGGACAGAACTGCTCTCTCCTTTTCTCCCCTTCTTGGCCGCTCAAAGGGACGACGACAGATCCTAGCATTTCCAGTCCATACACTCAGCTTTCCTCCAGCTGCCTCAGAAACATGAACCAACACGGAGTTACTCCCGTGAATGAGCAGCGCTCTGCTCACCTCTGCCGTACCGGTGTGCTCCACCAGAATTACATGCTAGATACTGAAACACCCTGTAAGTGGTTAGCAAGGAGGTAATTGCTGCTTAAGAGGACACACCTTCTCCTCGTATCGTTATCTGTTTTAATCAATGACACCTATCTGCACAACCTGCATCACAGGGACCATCAGAGAGAATTGAAGACAAGCAGTGTTGACAATGACTACGTGCACCTTCTTATTATGCCTTTTCTTAGAAGAGAAGGGTAGTAAGAAGAAACCAGAAAAATCAGTCAGGTAAGTGAACAGCAATCTTCAAACATTTATTACTATAAACCTCAGTATGAGATGTGTAGCAAATAACTATTTCCCCTTCTGATCACTACTACAGTTCAAAATGGAAAAAATAAGGGCTATCTAAACTCTACCACACTTATAGCCAGTTAGTGAAGAAACTGGAATGTTTCCCATTAATTATTCTATTAGGTCATTAGAAAAAGGAACAGCTCATCTACAGGAGTCAATATTAGCTGAGTCTAAACAGTTTCTTCAGCATTTAACACACACATTCAAGCAATGGAATGCTATTACTCTGTGCTTGTAACCGTATACCCCTTAGTCAATAACTGCTCTTCAACATCTGAACTCTTTTTAAAGCAGATTTACAAGAAAGTACAGTGAAAGTGTTCCCAGTCAGCTGGTGAGAAAGTATTATGGATCATAACTGCACAGCAAACAATTGCTAGTTCTTCCAATCTGCAAGATTAGGATAAATCCAGCATTCAAAAAAA
>VYZV01016834.1:41362-98513 GCA_013401275.1 Pandion haliaetus | reverse complement strand
CTGGCTGGGCTGAAACTGAAACCACGACAACTCCCATGCCCCAAAGTAGCAGGATCAGTCAGCAGTGGATAGGAAATTACATATTCTGTATTTGCTGGGAAGAACAGATGACATTGGGTCCCTGCAAATCCTTCTATGTATACATGGGTGAAGAGGGTTCTGGATTAAGGTCTTTGGATGTAAAAAGACCTTAGAAAATACCAATAGGCAGGATATTGAACTACCCACCAGAGGTCATTGTGGCTGGCATGCCATGCAGGGAAACCTGGGATTAATGAATTTGCAAGCTAAAAGAAACTTCTCATCCCAGAGCACTCCAAAAGGATTTTTCAAGGAATAAAAAAAGCAAAGTCTGCTTCAAAATCAGGCCTGCATTAACACTAATGTATTAGCCCAGAGACCTGCCCAAGCACCATCTTGTTAGATAATTCACATTAACAGTCTTAGTCACTTCCTTTCCCACCTGCATCATTTCTGCTCATTGCATTGTGCTTGACAGGAGCAAGTTGGGTGCTAGAGCAGTGTCCCTCTGTCTGTCACTGCCAACACGGCTAGGCTGCTACAAGAGCGTGGCCTGTCTCTGAATCTCTAGAATCCCCCCAAAAGGGCAATCCTGTAGCACATGTCAAACCACACATGGAAAGACAAATTTGTCTGCTGCTTTGCCACATCTCCTCCTCTTAGTTCACCCTGCTGCATTTATGCTCTGAGGACTTCCATGCTGACACCAAGCTCCAAACAAGCATCGCCAGCCTCGGCTCAAGCGCCAGGTGCCTTAGAGCTACCCCAGGGCCAAGGGGAAACAGCAACTGTGCCTTGATCCTGCTGTTGGAGGCTGAAACTCGGATGTGGTCCCTACACCGAGTTTCTCTGTGGTATCGCCACTCTGCTGTGAACCTTATGGCTCAATTTCATGGATGAATTTTATGCCATTCAAAGTCAGCCAGACAGTGTGGAGAGGCTGTTTGCTCAGGCATAGCAGGAGTATCTGAAAACACTGACATCTTGTGACAGTTTGGAGAGAGATGACAACAGAAAAGAGCTGGAGAGCCTGTGGGGTGTCCATGCCTCTTTAAGGACTAGAGATTTTAAAGAGGCTTTTACATATTCCCGCCATTTTTCACACACCTTCTACACCACAGCCCGTCTGTGGACCTTGCTGCTGTGAGCAGGTCCACATTAAACACATTTAAACCCCGAGTTTCTGCCCACCTTGATGCTGATCCACACTGTTACTCTTCAAATGAAGGTATGACAGTCTAAGGCTTGAGGTAGTGTCTGCGCAGAGAAGTCCCTCCAGAAAAAGCTTGAGGTCCCTTCTACAAGAGATGTGCATGAACAACAGAAAATCTCAGTCAAACAGAGGAAAAGCGAAGGTCAGATTTCTTCAAGGCTCATGCTCAGCTGTAGCTATGTGAATGCTCCTTTTCTGTCCCAGTGCAAAGTCAGACTGGCTTGTTCACCCCTGTTTGGCTATGAAATGGCTGCCCAGGGATGCTTGTCAGGCCAAGGTGACAGGGGGGATCAGGCAGGCTGAGAGGAGCACACGTGGGTTGCCTGATCCTCTGCCTGCAGCTGTCCTCGGTCCCCAGGCAGCCACCCTGCAGCCCTGCACCCACACACACCTTCCTGCACCAACAGCTGTGTGTGCCCACAAGGTGCCAGCCCCCCAGTCCTGCTGCGGGGACAGTCCCCTTCTGACCCCCTCCCACCCCATCCAACCTCTTCTGTCCCCCACAGCACCCTCCCCAGCTGGTGGCGGCTCCCCCCCATGCCAGGACTTTCTGGGCACCCCCTGGACCCGAATGCACCTACATGGGCCCCTCCAGGAGCAATGCAGGTGACAAACCCATACCCAAAAGCTGCATGGAGTGTGGCAGCAGCCCCATGTGAATAAAATATTTCTGTGTCGCAGAAAACTGTTTTTAGCCTCTTTAATGCCGCCGGTGCAGGAAACATCTGGCTGCTGCTGAAGCGAATATTTACTGCCGGCAGTGCGGGAAACAGGATAGCACCATGGTGTGTATTACTGCATCCTCACCCAAATATTCATCATGGCTTAAAGGGCCAATTGAGCAGCCACCCTCCAAACCGTTACAGAAGGGAAGAGTGCTGTTGGGAGAAGCCACACTAAGTCCCTATGCCTGGATCAGGCCGTCAGCATCTCCAACTGCTCATCTCATGTTCAGGTCTTCACTTTTAGGTGGCACTTGAATTTTGAGGGTTTATTTACTAAAAATAAGGATATTTTAAGCCCCTGCCACTGCCATGGAAACTGAAGTGGCCCTTTCTCCTCCAGCCAGTTTTGACTTCCACATGGGAGTTCAATCTCAATACACCTGAGGACTGCCAGCCCCAAATGTTTAAATGCCAGAATTAGGGGATTTGCGTTAAAATTATAAGATGAAAAAGGAAATGGAGTTGTTTATTTACTTAGCTATTTCCTTAGGTCTTTTGAGGAGTATCATGTTTTCCAAACTCTACTGGCAACCACAATGAGTGATTATTTTTTTGAAAAGAAATGTCAAGATTTTCATGTATTCACATGACTCCTGGAGCTTGCAATTTAAGGAAGATTATCCAAGACTCAAGATAAAGCTGTGAAAGCTGGTATTGGGACTCAATTTGAAAGCTGTCTCTTAACTTAGCTACATAGTAGAAAAGCAATAAAAATAATATGATTATAAGCCATTAATTATTCCGCACTTAACAGCTACATAAATATAATTAAAAATAGGAATCTTATGTAATTAGTTCAATTCCTCTTCATTTGCAGGGATATGTCATAAGGAACATCAAAGTAAGAGAAGCTGAAAATTATAAGAAACAATGTAAAAGACTTGCTGTGAAAATTTAAAATTAAAAAAGTTTTTATATTCTGAAAAGAAATAGCTGTATGCTGGTTGAGAAACCAGTCAGCATTTTCCAACTACTTTTATTAAAGAGAAACTAGACTGTTTTCAAATTTCTTTCTTTGAAAGAACCTGCGGTGTTACGAATACTCTGCAAAGCAGAGTCCAGGTAAGGCTGATGAACTGCTTTAACCAGCCTCTGTTTCCAAAATTAAAGTTCTGTGGGCAGAAGAGGTCATCAGGGTGGCTTGCTTTTTCCTTATTGAAGTCGTGTTTGGGCTTTGCGGATTTTAAAGCCAGAAGGGACTATTATGATTCCCTTGCCTGACCTCCTGCATAACACAGACTGCAGAACCTCACCCAATAATTTTCGCATCAAACCCATAACTGCTGTTTGATCTAGAGCATATCTTTTACATCAAGACTGGATATCTTCTTAAAGACTTCAAAAGTGATGGGGAATCTACCAAGCTCCTAGATAGGATAGTTTGAATTTGTCTAACTTCAGCTTTCAATCACTGGATCTCATTATGCCTTTTTCTGCTAGATTAAAGACCCTTCTTCCATCAGAAATCTCTTCCCCATGTAGGTACTTGAAGACCTTGAGAGGGTGATAAGAGAGGATGATATTTCTTGAATGGCTGAAGAGAATGTGTCATCTTAACAAAGGCAAAAACTTACCCATCAATATTCTTTATTTTCCCCCCAGTTTAAAGCTGGTAAAAGGTGAAACCAGTAGAGTACTCTGGTGAGTAAAGATTACTCCCAAGAATAAGGGCTACAGCATCAGGCTCCAACTCACTCATTGTGAGGTATATTACTGTGGATTTGAAAATGTCTGTCGATTAAATAGCACTTCATTTTGCCAGGTAGCGACATTATATAGCGGGACACACCATCTGCCCACATGATCAGAGACTGTGTTCTTAACAGGCATTTACAGTTTTAATCCACTCAGGAATGATTCATTCCATAATTTTTTATCCCTTCCTTTCTAAACACAAGTACAAGAATAGCTTCACCTCAGGCTACGTCTGTTTTAGAAATGTTTACTACAGTCCCAGCAAAAAGTCTATTTTTTTGTGTGAATCTACATGAAGGGCTAATTTTTGCTGTAGGCTAATTGTGAAATCACATAGACATTTCTTAAAAAAACAAAAAAAAACAAAACAACAACAAAAAAAAAACCACACAACAAAATGCAGCACCTCCATTCCCAAACAACCTCTTTCCTGCCCATCTAAAACAGTCTTATTGTTGGAAAATGGGAGGGAGGAAATGAAGCAGAAGAAGGAAGTATTTGCATGAAGGTCAGTGTCTGCTACTTCTCTTCATAGAAGTCCTTTCCCCCCCACCCTCTTTGGACTACTGACAAGAAGCCTCAATAATTATTTGGCCAAGGAGTTTACAGGAACACTACACTTCATTGCTTATTGTATATCCAAGGTGGACATTGCCATAAAGTGTATTAGCTGGAATGCCCCACACCTTTGTGTGGAGGAAGAAAGGAGATTATTAGTGATTAGCAGTAAACTGCGTGCTCCTGGGATTCATGTTATAAACTCTGTCCTGCATCCTTTTTGACAAGACACACCACTCACTTCCACGCACACTGGCTTCCACTGACTTGAAATGCCTGGAAACATTACTCTCTTCAACCCTGATGTCACTGACTTTTCTTGATCTGTCCTTCTCGTCTTCAGCTGTGTGCATTGCAGTCTTTCTCTTCCTCTTCTTTTTCATTTCAGTGGGATTATGTGTGCGGCTAATATTGAAAAGCACACATGGACTCATCTCTGCCATGCAACTAGAGATCTATATTTGTGCACCTGAATAGGTGGTTACACTGCTGAAGGCACAGCTGCTCTGGGTCACAGTGGCAGTCACTAATACCAAACTGCAAAAGCTCTAACCACCCTGCGTGGCTGCCTGGGAAATGCTGCCTGTGACAGTACAAATGCTCTCCCCTTCACTTGGCAGGGCACAAAGGCAGAGAGCCTAAGCGCCATGGCTGTGGCCCACCGGGCATCCAGGCCAGAGCTGGAGGCTCCTGAGCTCATGTCTGGTGCCGTTCCAGCGCCATAACTTTCCAAAGTGAACGTCAAACAGCATGTTAGCAATGGCTTTGAAATTAAGGAAAAATTGGGAGGGGAGAAGAGTATTTCATTAGATTATTAAAACTTGACAGCCAAAGGTGGTGATGAGCATGAGCCAGGGGCTCTTCAGGATCAAATCATCAAAACAGAAAATGGATATGACAAAAAGAACAAGCCCTGCCCAGAGTAAATCCTTTCTTATGGCTGAAAAATAATCTTTTTTTTAACATCATGTTTCACTTCTTTTCATTGTGTGCATATTAGGGATAAGGATGGAAATAGCTAAAGGTATTTTTGGCCCAGCTCAGTGATGTTTTGGATAAAGATCAAATTCTGGATGTTTCAGCAGAATTGGCTTTATCAATACTGGGAGATGCTCCAGCCTCTCCTGTGGGCTTAGCTACAGGCTTATTGGGCAGTGGAGGTCTGGCATTCAGCCAGCATCATCCAAGGAACTGAAAGGATCTGAAGAAGCTGGGAGGTTTACGTGCGTATGGACAGGTCTGTTTTATTAAAGCAGGCAGGGCACACAGTTTACCTTTTGGAGCCAGCATCTGCCAATACAAACGAAACCCTCCAGCGCTCAGCTGGGAATTAGCCCACAGGACCCAGTTTCAAAAGCACTGCTGGATCAGGAGCTAAATGAACCCCAGCTCAGCCCTAGACTGCAAGCATGGAGCAGAAGAAGGGGCTGTTTGCTTCTCAACGTATTGCATGACCCTGCCTTCTCCATGCTGGCTGGCCACATTGCACTGTACTCCAGTCACAAGTACGTTTAAACAGCTCTTTAGCCCGATCAAACACCACTGTCTTTGCTTATACCCAGGCTCTCTTAAGCAAGGAATATTAAGCCGACATTGGGTAAATACATTTTTTAAGCAAAGGTGCTTGTAAAGGCCAATTGCCATCCCAAAATATTGCATCAGCTCCCCATGGACACTGCAGCCTGTCTCCTCACACACAGGTGACAGCTAATGTTGCTTAAAGAGATGAAAAACCTATTTGAAAACAGGTTTCTTTGCACCTGCCAGAGGGTGTTTTGTGGAACAGGTTTGTGTAAGTATGAGTTTTCTTCTCCTCTTTTTACAAAGAAAAGATTTGCCATACACCTTCAGTCCAAATGCCTGAGTGCACTTGTGAGAGCGCAGGGTACATATGTAACATCTCCTTACATTGCCTCCACTGCCACAATTTCTTAACAGGAAGGAAAACATTGATTTCCATTGACAAGTAAAAGCAGTGAATGTAGTTTGCTTCCCTTTGTGCTCTGCAGTTTCTCAGCCCCTAAATTATCAATCTTCAAAGACCAAATCAAGGAGTCCTTACATGATGTAACACTCACCCAAAATTCAACATGCTATTCTGTGCAGATGGTTATCACACCCAGATCTTTATAACAAATGAGAGATCACCAGATATTGCCTCTACTAGATTATGCTTCAGTAGGTACCAGAAATCTGCATAATGACCTTCCATCATAAGAAATACTGCATTGGAACCAGACTGAATGGTGGCAGTAGGACAGACCAATACACTGCATTAAAGAGCAGGCAGTATTCACATCATCCTCTGATTAATGCTTTTATTCACACTTAACATTTAAGGCCATCCTGCATGTTTCCAACTCCTCAGCTGGTCTCTTCCATGTTACTTACTAAGTCATTTCTCCACTGGGGCTGTCCTCCAGTGTCATGGAAAGAGCATTCTCCATGGTGACAGAGCTGCACAGACAGACAACTGAGAAGCCTGGAGTTTGAAAATTAAATGAAAAAATCCTATACACCAGAAAGGGACCATTTTTTTCTCTCCCTCTAGGCTAGTAGAAATTCTGTTTGGCAATGAAATGGAAAATTGAAACATTTTAGCCAAAATTCAAAATAATTTGTAACAAAACTATCATTCCTCTTGGGAACCATATTCAAAGTTTCTAGTATTTAAAAAAATGGTATCACTATGGTATCACTATGCTATCTTCTGGACTAGGTGATCCAGCAAAAGCCATGTTCTTTCTCAGCCCTTTCTGCTAAAAACATACAGCTCTGAAGTGTCAGGAACATAAAAATATATTTTGCCTTACCTTCTGCAGCAGAACTTCTTACTAAGAAAAATGCTGACTTCTTGATCAAAACTTGAAAAAGACAGTAGATGGAAGAGCTGCTATATGGTTTTTGAAAGCACATGCAAGCTTACTGCACTGCACCCAGGCTCCAAGCTGAGCAAAAGCTGTATGCTAGCTTGGTGTCCCAACAGAGCTAGTATCACCACCTCTGTGTTCAGTTCTCACCTGCCTGCAAATTTCTCTGAGGCAAGACCTTATCACAGGGTTGGGACAAGAATGGAGATAGAGAAAATTTTTCCCCAGCAGTGTAGCATACATGGCATGAAACAAATTGAAACAATCAAAGACCACCCAGATGAGCAGAAGGAAAGGAACCACTACAGCTGGTTCCCCTGGGTTATCTCCTCATGCATCATCAGCCACTAGGCTGACATAGACCCCACCTGGGATGTGTCCCACTCTCAGTCAGGTGCTGCTCATCTAGGATGAGGCACAGCTCCAGAGAAGACAAATAGGAGAGCCTGGCAGCAGGCTGAGATGATACTGGAGAAAGGCTTCAGAGTGCATTGGTTCTGAGGGTGAGGAGGTTTGGGCTCAATGGTTGGGGTTTTAGGACTTCCTGGTGCAGACTTTGCTGAAATCATGCTAGGCTGTATCCTGAGCTGAGAGCTTACCCCTAACTGGGCAAGGAAGGGGAGTTCCCCAAATTAGGTACTGGCACATGGTCTAATGAAGAGTATGTTTTCTCTGTCTTCTGTTGGACTTGGTTGTTCTGTTGTTCCTACTGTGTAGGAAAGCCTTGCTAAGGGCTTATATAGTAGAGTGGCCATGGTACTGTCTGCCCTGAGCTGGTAGCGTTTGTGAGACTGTAGTAGTCTATTGCTGCCTACCAAAACAGCAGGAGGTATCAATGCAAGTGTAGAGTCATGCAACCATCTCTGATGCTTTAAGTAATCAGCCTGGCAACACCACTATCATTCTCTGGGGCTCTGAACTTCCCTTGCCTTGCACAGAGAAGCCCTGTGGTGATGAAAATAACTGGTCTGCATGCATCTGTGCCAACAGAAATCAGAAGGCTGATTATGTCTGGGTTGAACACTGTCTATCCTGCACCCCGTAAGCACACTGACATCTTGGCTCAGCCCTGCATCCTTTCCAGTGGCTGGCTGTTGGCAAGGGTCATCCTCTGTGGTCCCCACTTCAGCTCAACACAGACCTGCTCCATCACACCACTGATGGGGTTTACAGCTACAGAAATGGGTGGAGAGCTGACAATAAGAAACATAGTGGCTTAATTAGTTCCAACTGGCACAGTAGCACCCTGAGCACAGCTAGGAGGGCAGCACGTGTGACTGTCACAGCCTCTCTGTTCTTCCCAAAAGGCTCCTCTAAAGGGCTGGACTCTGGACTCCTCACCATGTTCTGGTGTTCCCCTTGGAGGCACTCTGCACAGCTGCCAGAAATCTTCCCAAGCACCCAAAGCTGTTGCTCAGCTTGGTTTACCTGCATATGAAATGCAGCGAGCAGAAGTAGCAACATGCTTCACAGACAAGCTGTGAGATCTCCTTAATGAATGTGCATGAAGGACCCAGGGTGGGTAAATGCAAAAGTACAAATAAATAAAACCATGCCATCTCAGAATGTTGTTAAAGGAAGCTGAGCATGTGGTGAAAACAGGTTTTAATAGATCCTGACCGATCCTCCCTATGTTATAGCCCTGTGAGCAAAATCCAGTGTGCCTCATGCCATGTGTGAGGAGACTTGGAAAGCCAATTAAAACCATAAGAAAAGTCTTGAAATTTCACTTTTTCTTCCTTTTTTTTTTTCCCCAAGCATGAGTTTTTTAGGTTGTGTAATCCTATGTGCATCTGAGTCATACAGCACCTGTGCTGTGTTGTGTTTTGGTGATCTAGTACTGAAATCCTGGGTGGTAACATAAAATATTCACAAAGACAAATGTGAACTGAAGCAACTACAGGCTCCCTCTGCTAGCTGTATGGACAAAAAAAAAAAAAACAAAACAAAACCCACCCAGCTAAACTAAATGTGGCAAGCAAGCAAAAGCACCTCTGTCTGAGCCTGTGCATATGTGAATTAGTCTGTGTGCTTTAAGAGCCAAATTAGCAGGGGGTTGTGAACAATGTTCTCCTGACAAGTCAGGTGAATTTTATTCCTTGCTTTCAGCTGCTCCAGTGAATTTTATGCAGGTCTCCAGAGACACTCAGGCTCACAGAGCTCCTTCCAAAAATGTCGTCTTTGCTCTATGTTACATACCTCTCCTTGTCAAACTTCCACTGCTCTAGTCCCCGTCTCTTTTCAATAGGCTTTTGCTGTTCATTTTTGTGTTTTAGTGACTGCACGTAGCCAAAAGGTTTTTTCTTCCAGTCAGCCCTGAAACAGCCGTGAAGTTAAACTGCTTCCCTTTGACAAAAGCAGAGGGGCACAGAGACTTATAAATCTCCTGAAAGGAGAGAATAAACCAACAGGACGGGACTGTGGGAGGCTGGTGCTATTGGTGCCTGTGAGATGGGATATCCCTCCAGCTCAGCATCCCTTGTGGTACCTCTGCAGGATGGGGCATCATTTCCTATAATATGTAGGGTTTGGACAACGGTGAAAGAACAAATAGTAGAGAAGAGAGGGGGTGGGCTTTGTTCTGGGGGTTTCTTTGTTGGTTTTGTTCCCCATGACCCCATTGCATATAGGATTTGAGGCCCAAAACAGAAGCTGAAGAAGCAGGGGTCTGCTTGGAGGGCATGCTCTTTTGAGGAGCTGCTGGATGTGTCTCCCTGACCATCGTCAGCATAGCAGTTCCTCAGGCTGGTCTTGGCTCTCAACACAGTTGCCCCTCCAGGGCAGGTTTGTTTCCCCCGATCTCTCCTGGCCTCACCTGTGAACCATGGTGTGAATTAATGCCATGTGTAATGCTGGGGACACCTGCCAGCCCGGCCCATGTGGGCCCAATGACACTACAGTGGCAGGGGACTGGTGGGAGCTCCTGACCCAGGGAGGATTTGAATGACTGACCCAGAGGCAAAAGGTTCAGTATCCTGTTACTAATCCCATCATCCAGCCAGATCCCATCTCTTTCCTCTTTTTTTCTTAAAGGGCATTTGCTGCACCAGCTGCCAAAATATCTCAATTGCATCATGTCAACAGATCCTTCTCAGCCTGATGTTTTTTACTAGGAAAGGCTGGGCTTAACTCTTCCATTAAACAATTAAAGCCATGCGCATCAAACTCAAAACAGGCTCTGTTATAAGAGAACAATAAATATTGATGACTTGAGGCAAGTCTGGCTTTTATGACGTTTGATGACAACTGGTATCACTTACAAAAATTACATCATAAAGAAAAAGCAATGAAATTGCATGTCATCAGACAACATTAAAAGTCAGAAGAAATATGTTTATCCTTTGTTTTCAGATCCAAATTCAGTTCTAAGATTTAAATGAAATCTAGGACTGTTCTGATATTTATCAGGCACCATTATAAAAAGTCCTGGAGTATTTTTGTTTGCTAACTTGCTCATTGCCAAGGGTGGTGTTTGTTTACGTTCCTGTTCTTTCAAGCCAATTTGTACCTAGTAGAGCATCCTCTGAATTGAAACATCCTCTTCCTCTTTACCCCACCCACCTTATTTTTGTCTGTTCTTATCCTCTGGAGGAATCATGGGCTGCCAGCTTGTTGAAAACCTCAGGGTAATCAATGGCAATACTGGGCCTGGGGATGAGATTCACAGAGGTCTGGTATTAGCAATAAATCATGGGTTTATTGAAGATGTTTGGAGATGAAAACACTTTGTCTCCTGGTTTTTTCCTAAGCTAAATAAAATTAGGACTGTCTGGACCACTGCACCACAGTTCTGTGGTTCAAACAAAACAAACCCTCCCTCTGGATGTGAACCTCAAGATCCTATATATAGCCAAGGATGTTAAAATAAATGCTATTATTAAGCAATGGTAAAATTTTCAGCTATTCTGAGTGTTTTTATATCTATTGCTATATACATTTAAAAAACAAATGCACACAGAGAAGCCTTAAAATACATGTCTTAGTCATGAGGTACTTTTGCTGGCCAAATTCTAAAAATGCTTCCTTAGCTTTGCACAGAGTGATAGATCATGGGAGAAACCTGGCCCAGAATTCATTACAATGTTTGTCAGGTTTCCCTTTTGATAATTGAGACAAGTGTAAAAGAGTTACCTCTTTGGGGAGGAATAGGCGGAAGAAAGTAGAAATGGCACTCAGCAAGCCTCTGGGAGGGTACAAATGTCATTTCTCTTTGAAACAGCACCCAACAGCATTCAGCACATCTACAGCAACCTACATCTCTATGGCATCTGAAAACGAGTGAGCTGTTTCTGCAGAAGAGCCTCTCTATTGTTTTCATTTTTAGCAACATCCCCTGAGGTCTAATGTAGGGGCAAAAAAAACCTGCTCAACTTTTTTGACTCAATCATACTAAATGAATGTGTTCCTGATTCTCATGCAGTCTATATGCAAAAGATGCAGTTGTCCACTGTGCATCTTCAAGGTAAACTGTGCCCTGAGCTTCAGTGTCTTCTCAGACATCAGCCAGAACTCTGGATTTAAGTACTTGGAAAATTGAGTAACCCCTGTTCTTTATCGTAAGTTAAGCCCACTGAAGATTTCAGTGTTTTTCTTTTAGATGTCTGCTAGAAGGGGTCAGGGGAGTTGTTTTCGACTCTAGGGGATCTAAACCCAGACAATTAAATTATGCAAAAATGGCATTTCTGGAACAGTTTTGCAGTAAAAGTTTCAGTCACGCTTTTACTTGTTGAGTTTTTGGCTCATCCCTGATGAGCCAAAAGAGGAAGGGGGAAATCTATTTTTTTTTTTTCCCCTGAATGGCACACAGACTGTCAGTTCATGGGAGCTGAATAATCATTGCTGGGTGTTAGGTCTCAGATTTTCTGACTATTTTAAAGCAAGGCAGGGGCAGCTGCAGTTGTTTTACACTAAGGAATTTCAAAGAATCATCATATGTTTCTTCTTGTGGTTGAAATGCTTAAAATATTCCTGTTCCTAAAGTAAGCTGAATTTACACACATCTATATGTATATATAAACAAAAACACACTAAGGCTCTAACTCTGCTGGGGAAAAAAATGTAGCAGTCAAAATAGGAATACATCTAAGTTATTCTGGGGGACTATGAAAGCATCAAAAAGTAAATACAACCTATAAAAAAAATAACAAAAATCGGGCATTCATAAGGACTGGAAGGTATTCCATTGGCTTTGCTCATTTGCATGTCAATGCCACAATGCCATGCCAGCGCAGAGCTGCTTCATAGCAGCACTGGCGTCTAAGCCCAAGGGAACAATGTAAGAGGTCATATCAGCACATTTGTAGGTTCACTGATTTCTTTTCAGTGTGCTCTGGAAAACAAAAGTGGAGAGACAGGAGCTGTATCCTATGTGGTGATTTGTTGCTGACCTTTCAGGTCTTCGGCCCAAGCACTGTTGCTGGTTTTCGAGCCCCACATACTTTATGTTGCACAATGTGGTGGAAGGAGAAACCCTTCAATTCCACTGTGGGCTCTGCTGTTGTAACACATTGCTGTAGCTTCACGGTTAGCGCAGCACCTATCTAGGTATGCTTTGACTACCAGCTTTTCCATGCCTGAACTTAAAGGTCAGGATGTCTTTGGCTGAAATAGGAGCAGTCAGCTTCAATTATCACTCTGTCAACTTCTGTAAAGCCTTTTATCTGAATGTTCCAGGGCATTTTACGGATGTTAAGGGGCAAATTTGGCTGTTGCACATACACAGTCTTCCTTCACGGAAGCTATATTTGTGGCTCTGATTTGAACCCACTAATGAAGTTCTGTACTATCACATCAGCAGATGCTCTTAGGAGGAGCGGCCACCAGCAGCTGTGTGACTTGGAAAGCAAACTAAACAGGTACGTAGGGTGAGAAATAGGAAAGATACTGAGTGTGCACATGGAAACGGTAAGCAAGCCTCATGAGATGCTTCTGCTTCAGTAGTTACACAGGTGAAGTACTCTTTTGAAATACTCGTTGCCCTGTATTGGTTTTACATAGGGCTCCCATACCTTTCCTCGGCACTTGCGACTGACTCATGATCACAGCCCTAATTTTTGTGGTTCATGCTCTCAGGCTGGTAGTGTTCCCTGCAGGCTTAACCTGGCCAGGACTACTGCCTTCATTAGATGGTTAAGAATTTAGGATTTGCACCTCCAAGACTCAATTTCCTTTGTGGAGCTAGCTCCAAGTTATCTCACCATGACTTACGGAGACTGCTTAAGCAAGCTCAGCTGTTGTCATGGGGTAAACATGAATAACTACTCTGAATTAACTCTCCCACTACAGCTACAACTAATTCTATTTATTCATTTTTTAAATGCCCGGGAACTTATGCTAGGACCCCACCATGCTGTAATACCAAAGCAACAACAGGAGACTGGTGGAGAAATCCAAAATCTTTAAAACTAAAAATAAATTCAGCAGCTGGGGGATACTGGGAGGAAAAGTAAGAGCTGCCAATATATGCAGCATTTTTTGGCCTAACACTATGTGCCAATTTTAGCTTGTCAACCATTGCTGGCAGTAGACAGAGAACGTGATTGATTTTCATTAATTACCATTGCCCTGCCAATGTAGATAACCAGAACTTTCTTCCACCTCGCTGATGTGCAGTGTGACTTTTTTTTTTCCTAATTTATAAAACTTTGAATTATCTTTTTTACCCAGGAACCTTCATCAGGCTTTAAACCTATTTTTTTTTTTTCTGGATTGAAATTGTGTCTCATTGATTTCAGTTCTGCTTTACACTTGCATGCACCTTCTTGGACATTGAAAGCTGAACAGCATTTGTGTAGTTTCAGCTGTTCTTAAATGACAGTAAAAACTCTTCTATGCACTGGATCTTTTTTTTTTTTTTTTTTGCATTTATAGACAGCTTCAGATCCAGACAGGGAATCCAGAACCCCAAACTTTCTTTAGTTTGCCTTGGCCATGGAGTATGTGTGCAGAAAACTACCCAACTGGGGAAGATGACATTGCATTGTTAATGAGGCACAGTTTGTGGAAGTACCTACAGCTTTTTAGCAAACCAACTAGAAAGCAGATGTTGCTGTTGATCTATCTAACGTTTGGTAGTTGCCCTTTCAAGTGGTGACCTTTTCCTTCCATGCTGTAGCCATGACTGTCAAAGTATATAACCAAGGCCTACAAGGACAGGCAAAACCATCTGGCTTAATATAAGGTAGCTTCCTTCCTTCCTGCTACTGTCTTGCTTGTGCTCTTAGACTAGCAGAACTACAATGATGCTAATCCTTTGTCATTAGCAAGACCTTAATTATTTTGTTCATGAGTTATGAGGTGACTTTTAAGGCTACAGGGGTTTTACCCAGATTTGCTCCATGACTCACTGGTTGATTTCTTCCTCCCTACTCAGAATGTTTATTTCATGGTTGAACAAATAATAGATGAGCAACTTTGAAATAAGTGAGAGCTAATGTAAAATATCAATTCAAGACTGTTGGTGTATTCAGAACGTTTTGTTTAATGTTTTTGCTAAACTTGTTTTGTTAAACAATCATATTTCCAGCACAAATGGCAAAAATGCTAGAGTCTTCCATAGAGATGTGCTTAGTCACTTAATCACTTTCTGTGAGGCTAAGTTAATAGTTTTCCTCTCTTTAAAGGATAGTATCTGCTCTGCCCACTACATTAAGGCTCTCTTTCTGAATTAATCCCTGCAGTTCTATGACTTGGACTCTGACTTACAACACTCATTTCACTATCTGTGTTGGCATAGAAGATCAACCTGTGTTTCACATCTTTTGCAGCCTGTCACTGAAATCAGCAAAGAGCTTAGAACCAAACCATGTTTTATCTTAATGGTGGGAAGACAGTGTTTAGAGAAAAGTTTTTTGATGGAAAAACAATGTTATTATCTAGCTTTCCATCAATTATTCTAAACATACTAGTTTCTTCATATGTCCTTAGGGTGTCAGTGGTCTAGTTTGATTCCTTTTCTTCTCTTAAACACCTGGGAATTCACATTTATGAAAAAGTTAGTCTTGCAGATTGGATGGAGCAGAAATACAATTTTTAAAAAGTAATAGCTTTGGCATGCTTCTGTCACACCTCCATGTTATTCAAGGCAGTTCGTAAGTAGTTCTTAAGCTTTTGTGGGTTTAACTGCAGCTTTGTCCTTCTAGTCTGTTATTAAATAAAGTCTGATTCATACAAGAAGCATTTATATCCAAGTCATGACACCATGGAACATGCATGTAAGCTCCTGATGAATGTCCTACCTGATGAGGTGCCCAGATCAACCATTTCACACCCATTAAGGTCCAGAAGACTATTCCTATTCTTCATATTAGGCTCCTGTTTCTGAATCAGGGCCTGGGTGTCCCTTCAGGTCATTTTTGCAGGCAGATTGAATCTCTGCTCTTATGTCGTCATCCTAGGGAAATTGTATCTTCACTAATTTTGCCTTGGGACCCTGAAGCCTTTTGTTTTTTCTCATCTCCAGGCTGTACCACAAAGAAAACTAGCCAGGCTTGTTCTTGTAACTCACTGTCAACATTTCTGAAAGTCTGTGAAGAACCCTGCTAATTGTGCTTACGCATTTGCTTCCATATGATCAAGTTCAGCTGTTTAGCTGAACTCTAGGAACTGTCAAGCCTCATTAACTAATCATACCTTCATTGAAAAAATTGGGTCTGACAGCTTCATGGACATAAATGCCCTCTAGTGACTGGTGACCACTGTAAGGAGCTGTACTTTGTGTAGAGCCTGTGTATTCTTTGGTAAACATCTATGTCTCTCTTACAGTACTGGTCTGGTATGGGAAACTGTAATGAACTTTGTTTTTTGAGAAAACATTCACCCTTTATTCTTTCCTTTTTATTACTTATGTTAAGATACTGTATGTAAGAAACCCCTCTAACACTGCCGTGTTTGTTCAGCTTTTCGTTCCATCTCTTTCCAGGTAGCAGGAGCAGATAATAGTTGTCACTTTTCCCTGATAAACTTTGATGCTACATTTGCCCCTGGTCTGGATTAGCTCATCTGAAACTAGTGTTACTTGGTCTAATTGTATTTCTCCACAGCTGGAGTAACTTTGCTCTCCCTAACGAGCAGGAAACCTGGGAACAGGAGGATTGGGACTGCTTGGTTGTGTTCCCAGCTCTCATGGTGAGATCACTTTTACATGTAGATCTTTTATTTAAAAAAAAGTACTTGGATCCCTAATTCCTAGTTTCTGCTTTTGTTAGCTGTGGTTCAGGGATCCAAGGACCACTGTTGCAGAGACAGTACAAGATACCAGCTGCCTTGGGGACCCTATCCCTTTTAAGCTGGATAGTCCTCTGGAGAAGACTCTAGCACCACTGCTCATTGATCCATGGATGGATAGGTCTCTGCTCCCAATCCATGCTCTCATTAGTGTAGACAAAGCTCATTGTAGTTGCACTTAACCAGCACTTTCAATCTAGACCTCATCCAAGTTGTCATCACATCGAGCAGTGTCTTTCTGCCACTTGAATGGGAGATACAGGCCTTGTCCATTGGCAAAAGGCATTAAGGCCACAAGCGGCATGATTTGTTGCAGACTTGAACCAGGCATCCTGAACACTTGCAGTGTTGCGCTCCTCCCCTTGGCTAGTGATCGCCCAGCTTGGGTCTGCTATGGCTCCTACAAACCCTCTCTCTCGTTCTGAGGTGGGTTCACCTGACTCCTGGAAGTCCACCTTCCCTCACTCATTCATCCTTATCTTTATGTCTGTACAGGCTTTCTGGGGCTGCTGGCTCTTTGTTGCTGGCAGCCCTGTCTGAGGTCCCACGTGCACAGCCACTGCTGATTTGCATGCAAGTGCATTGCTGCCAACAAGCTGCCGCTTGGCCGCCTCCGCTGACCCTTCTTGGTTGGGTTTGGGTTTTGTTTTTTTTAATGCTGCTAATCCCCAAATCTTATGTAGGACAAATACAGGACAGCTAAAGAATGATTCTTTTTTTGGCGAGAAAGCCTCGCAAACATCTGTAGTCAGCATGTGAGTGCTATCTGGAGAGGGGAAAAAACGCAGCTGATATTGGCTATGTCTCGTGGTGACTGAAGGTTTCATATTAGTCTGGGCTGACTTGTTTGGGGCTTTTACGCTAGGGTATTTGCAATATTTGCTATACAAACATCTTCTGTGTGCTTTTATGCACATGTATGTCTCTTTTCCATGTTGCTCTTAGAAGGATTTCTCATCACAATTCATATGCCTGTGGCTTTTGGTGACATTGCCTCCTGCCATGCTAATTAAACCAAAAAGGAAGGAGGGGGCAAATAGCCATACAAATAAAAAATGCAGACTTGTCATATTTGACAAAAGCACTGATGTTAAAACAGAGGTTTTCAACACCGTGACTGCTTCCTTGTTACACCTAGCTAAGGGAAAATGCAACTAATGTTGTGGTTTTTAGTGATTAAGTGGTTAATGATTTAATGAAGTAAAAAAATCTCATTTGTTGCATCCCTTGGACTCAGAAAAAACCTCAAAGAGCTGATTTTCTGTGTACCTCAGTCCAATATTGCTACCTGCTGGGATATGAACACAATCTCTAAATAAATTGCAAGTGGCCTTGGGCAAATGGAAGAGTTTCTCTTTGATCTTGCTAGAGAGAATGAAGTCAAATGTTCAATCAATCAATCAAATTCATAACTTCTAGCTACAATCGGCCTGACAACAGCCTATTATTTATTTTTAAAATCATATATTTCATTATTGCAAAACACACAGTCTCTCGTGGGGGGAAAAGACTAAATTATTGATAAGCCTTATATGTGACTGAGTTTGTTGTTTTTGACATGCTTGTCACTAACTATTGTCAGGAAGAATTTACTAAGATGTTTAGTCTGAAAACTTGGCTGGGAATGTGTGTTGTGCCACATTTAAACTGGGTAGAGGAAACTCTAACAGCTTCTTTCTTCTTGAATTCATAGTTGGTAAAGACAGCTGAAGGCAGACTGGGCTTTCTAGTGTGAAAACAACGCATTAGAACAAGTGACTTTTTTTTTAATTGCTGCAAACCAGATGATTCAGGCTCTGAAATTATCCATGAGGTGGGGATATGAAACTTTTAATTGATTTGTATATCTCTGGAAATAGCAATTCTCAGTATGCAGAATACTTAAGTAAACAGAAAAGAGAGAACAATTAACCCCACACCTCAAGAGTCTGTTTTCACTAGTGTTTGTCAAAAGTATCTGAAGAGTGGGCAAGAGAAGAGTGTATCAGAGAAGTCTGTAGGGAGACTTACTTCTCATAATCATCCCATTATACAAAAACATTTATAGAGACATTATAATGGGTAGTTTTTGCAACCCAGCTGGAGTTTGTGGGGAAGCTGTACAGACACCTAAAGGCAGCTCCTACATGGCTGAGGGGACCCCATGATTCATGTATCACCATGTGCCCAGTAATAGAAAGAGTTTTTGTAGGAAAGCCATGACCTTTTCACTCCCCTATTGCTATTTATGTGACCCTTATGGGTCTTACATGTCTGTAAATAAAATAGTTACTAGTACTCAAAAGACCTAGGTCCCTGGATGTGTCTGAGAGTGCTTGCAGCAATACCTGAGCACCACAGGAAAGAAAGTGTTGAAATCCTGGCCCTTTTGAAGTAAATGGATGCTTTTTGTAATGGACTTTTTAAGGTCAGGATTTTGTCCGCCTGTGCCTTTAGTCATTACTGGGCAGAGCAAGGAACCAAGGTGAGTGCTATGACCCCAATCCAGCTAAGAGATCCACCAGCTTGTACCTTTAATACAACATGAGGAAAAATAGCAACCAGTGCAGAGGAACTGAGGAATGGTGACTCTAATCACTATTAAAAACATCCACATATGTATTATATGTATATACATATATGTATATTATATGTACATACATTATATGTATATACATATTCTTGGTGCACTCCTTGTCTGCATCCAAAACCAAGTCATAAGTAGGGACTTAAGCTTTTGGGTGATTAGCATGTAAAGCATTCAGAGCCTTACAAAGATGCTGCATAATGCATCTCTGTCAATACATAAGAGATACAGCTTCCACTGTACCCTGTATAAACAATTAATGAAACTAGAGCTGTCTGAATTTTTTTCCAAAATAGAAATTGTTATCAACTTTTGCCTTGCAGATTGCCTGAACACAGAAAATTTAATTTGCTCCTTCCTGATACAACTCTCGAACAGGTTGAGGGAGGCAGATTAGTAATACTGCCCTGGTTTTGCTGGAGGGAAAGGCAGGTGTGGCTCCTCCAACCCTGCAGCCTGGGTTCCAACCCAGAACCTTCAGGTCTGATGCTCTGTTCTTTGCTGCAGTGTCTTTCTATCATTCTTAGTGGTGCGGGCTGAAATTATCCCTTCTGATCTGCAACACAGATCTCAGCCACCCTTTGGATCTGCTGTTTGTTCTACACCCATTCCTCAAGTAGGAGTTTGGTGCATAAAAATGGTGCAAAATACACAGAAAGCATCCAAATGGCAAATGAGACCTGTTGTTTTATGTGTAATTCTTGCACTCTTAAGTCATAGATAAGTAAGGGCTAATTATTTGAATCTATTCCTATTATTACCTTTTAGCCCTGTAAAATGGATTCTGTGTTTGTAACAGGAAATTTTTTGAGCAAGTCTGGTTTAAAAAAAAAAAAAAAACAAACTAAAAAATATTCTGAGGTTAAGGTGGGCTACTGTACCTACTTACAGGTGCTTCATTTCAAGTGGAACTTCAGGGTTAAATTCTGATCCATGGGTATAATGAAAGTAAAAATCTGCAGAAGTTTAGCATCTCACATAGTCATAGGGCTTGATAGAGAATTTTGAAGATCATTTTAATGAAAAGGTGATGCTATTACAAAATCAAAATGATTGGAAAAAACTTGCTTTCCTTCTAAATGCTGGTCTTCTCCTTCAGAGTCTAAGTAAGACATTTTATTTCAGCTTAGTACAACATTGATTTAATTTTGTTTCGGTTTTGGCATGTCTTGATTCAAAATGAAATATTTCAGGTCAGTGAAAGAAGAAAAATTAAATGTTGCCATAATCCCCAAAATGTTGTTTTAGTCAGATATTGAAATTATACATTTTACTACTTCTGACTGTGTTTGTTCCCAAACAAGTTGTTCCATGAGCTTTTTGATGATATTTCAACATCTCATATTGATTTCCCAACAGTGGAGTATCCCATGGGTTAGAAGTTCCAAGAGGAGGAGAAAGAAAAGCTGAGCAAAAGGATTGATTTAACCAAACATTAGTGGTCTGAAAGTTAAGCATGTCACCCAGATCCTCTAGGGTCCCTCTGCAGGTACTGACAAAAAGAAGCACGTCCAGATGGTTTGTCCTATGTTGAAGCAGTTAGGCGTGGGCTATCTTTCTCCACGGGAATGGAAATTACTGTCTCCATCAACATTACTAGATTAGATTAGAAGCCTTGTACAAAAGGACAAGAAGCAATGCTTAGAGGAAGGGAAGTTTTGGACTAGATGGAAGAAAAGCCATTTTCACAGTGAGCATGTTCAAGCACCAGGACAGGAGCTGGGAAATTTCCACCCTTGGAGACTTCACTGGCCAAGGCCATGATCAACTTGACCTGTTGAATCTGACCCTGCTGTGAGGAGGAGTTTGGACTAGAGACTTCCAGAAGTCCTGTCCAACCTAAATTATTCTGTAATAATACAGCATGTCCTTGTAGTTTTGCTCAGCAGATTTGAGCCTTGAGCTTTGTTTCAGCAGCCAGTCTGCATTGCCAAAATGGGATCCTGCCCCTGAGATTGCAACTTTAATGTGAGGTAATGGATTTATCTTAGCATTTAGACATTCTGTAGGTATAAAACACTCATAGAATCATAGAATAACATGGGTTGGAAGGGACCTTTAAAGGTCATCTAGTTCAACCCCCTGCAATGAGCAGGGACATCTTCAACTAGATCAGGTTGCTCAGAGCCCCATCCAACCTGACCTTGAATGTTTCCAGGGATGGAGCATCTACCACCTCTCTGGGCAACCTGTGCCAGTGTTTCACTCCCCTCATCATAAAAAATTTCTTCTTTATATCTAGTCTGAATCTACCCTCCTTTATTTTAAAAACATTATCCCTTGTCCTATCACTACAAGCCTTACTAAAATCTTTGTCCCCATCTTTCTTATAAGCTCCTGTTAAGAAAGGCTGCAATAAGGTCTCCCTGGAGCCTTCTCTCCTCCAGACTGAACAATCCCAACTCTCTCAGCCTTTCCTCGTAGGCGAGTTGTTACATCCCTCTGATCACTTTTGTGGTCCTTCTCTGGACCTGTTGCAACAGGTTCATGTCTTTCCTGTGCTGAGGACTCCAGAGCTGGATGCAGTACTGCAGGTGGGGTCTCACCAGAGCAGAGGGGCAGAATCACCTCCCTTGACCTGCTGACCACACTTCTTTTGATGCAGCCCAGGATACAGTTGGCCTTCTGGGCTGTGAGCACACATCGCCAGCTCATGTCCGGCTTTTCATCCACCAGTACCCCCAAGCCATTCTTGGCAGTGCTGCTCTCGATCCTTTCATCCACCAGCCTGTATTGATACTGGGGGTTGCCTCAACCCAGCTGCAGGACCTTGCACTTGGCCTTCTTGAACTTCATGAGGTTCACATGGGCCCACTTCTTGAGCTTGTCCAGGTCCCTCTAGAAGGCATCCTGTCCCTCAGTCATGTCAACCACACCACTCAGCTTGCTGTCATCTGCAAACTTGCTGAGGGTGCACTTGATCCTGCTGTCTATATCATTGATGAAGATAATAAACAGTACTGGTCCCAATATACACCCCTGAAGGACACCACTTGTCACGATCTCCATCCTGACATTGAGCCGTTGACCACTACCCTCTGGATGCGACCATCCAACCAATTCCTCATCCACTGAACAGTCCATCCATCAACTCTTATCTCTCCAATTTAGTGAGAAGGATGTTGTGGGGGACCATGTCAAAGACCTTACAGAAGTCCAGATGGATGACATCCATAGCCCTTCCTTTGACCACTGATGTAGTCACTCCAGCATACAGGGCCACTAGGTTGGTCAGGCAGGACTTGCCCTTGGTGAAGCCATGCTGGCTATCTCGAATCACCTCCCTGTCCTCTATGTGCCTTAGGAGGATCTGTTCCATGATCTTCCCAGGCACAGAGGTGGGGCTGACAGATCAGTAGTTCCTAGGGTCCTCCTTTCTACCCTTTTTAAAAATGGGTGCAATGTTTCCCTTTTTCCAGTCACCAGGGTCTTCACCTGACTGCCATGACTTTTCAAATATCACAGGGAGTGGCTTGACAGCTGCATCAGCCAATTCCCTCAGGACTCTGGGATGCATCTTGTCAGGTCCCATAGACTTACATATGTTCAGGTTCCTCAGGTGGTCATGAACCTGATCTTCTCCTGACAATGGGAGGCACTTTGCTCCCTCAGTCCCCATCTTGTTGTCCATCCACTCAAGAGGTGTGGTAAGAGACGTTGCCAGTGAACGCTCTTAAAAAAACACACTTCTTTTCTGAGCAAGGTAATTTGAAGAGTAGTTTTATGACATTAAACTTTAAAACCAACATTCAGATGATTTTTTAGAGAATATCAGGTGACAGCATTGAAAACTTTGGGTGATTGTTCACTTTGCAAGAAAAAGGGGGAGACAAATTCCCTTGCATAATGTGTTGCCTGGGAGATGGCTGAATTACTGAAGTAGAAGCAGCCTGCTCTGAGCACAATACCTGTGGTGGCTCCTTGGCTGCTGAAGGCATCTCAGTGCCACCATGGGCTGTCAGGGTAATTACAGGTAATTTGCTGCATTTTTGTGTCTGAGTACCAGATCAGTATTGGCCAAAAAAATCTTGAGGTTCTCTTAACTTGGAAGAGTGCACTGCATTTTAAAAACACAGATGGTCACATTTGGGGACTTTGGGAAAAAGGATCCTTTTAAAAGTAAAATTTGTATTTTTGAAATCTTTCTTCATTTCCCAGTTTTAGCTGCTGTTGTTTCACAGTTTGTCAGAAGCAACTGTGCAAAAAGCCTTCCAGCCTTTCCAAGTCCCTCTGTTCAGACCTGTCAGAAACAACACCATAGGTGCAACAGGCAGCCACTGCTGCAACCCAATAAATCTGGGTGACATTGAGGAACTTCCCTTCCTGGTGTTTGCTTAGCAACTCCGAGCATGAACTCGTACCGTTTGTCTGGTTTATGTCACATATGATAGTCCTATTTGCACCTAGGCTTGGATCCAGATTGTGAATGCCTTTTAAGCCTCGCACCAATTCACACTTGTTGCAAAGCCTGAAAAATTAAGCCTTTCCTGAGTTTTACTCCTATGGAATCATTACACCGTGTAATTATACACTGTAATATTATTTTATTATGAAGGTTTAGTGAGATGAGCAGTTTGGGACACTTAATGCCTAACGTGCAGTTCAACTTGGCTTTGATTCCCGTTATGAGATTTATTGTCACAGGGAATACATGTTCCACTTGACACTGTCATGTGCCCATCTAAGCTGAGTACACAGACTTTTTTAAAGCTAGAAAGGTTTATTTGTTCTTTTTAATGTCTGGGACTAAATTTTTGCATGGAAGGAATGTGTTGCATAAATATACTCTGATCCTTCCATGTATAAGAGTAGGATAGAATAATTTGCTTTATTTCTGTCTTTCTCAAACATCTGAGAAATACTTCAAAGATCTTTTCTGCCCAGGTTTCCGTTGGGCTATAAGTGACTATTGTCTGGTTTCAGAAGTTCACAAGTATATCGAAACGTACAAACAAATATCTCTTTCCTCTTAGCAAGCAGGCAGGCTCAAATCATTGTGGGAGGGCAGTGCCAGTGTTGTGTACTTTGCCAGATGCTTAGCTGCTGTGATAATGAGAGCTATTAAGGAAGCAGTGATATTAGATGCTGCAATCTATGATAGTGGGGGATTATGCTTGATGACTCAGAAAGGTCTTTTTGGCTGCTGTGTTCCTGTGTTTAAGGGAGGTGGTGTTTGTTACCTGCCAAGCAACCTGTGATTTACAATCTCAAAGCACTGTGAAGTGTCAACACCAAATTAATTTCTTTATGTGTCAGTTGTGATCTCAGATGGTCTCTTCTAATACTTGGTGGTTGTGAAAGGGTGGTAAATTCAGCTCTGAGGTTGTTTTGGTTTTTTGGCTCAAGTGAACTTCAGAGGAAATCCTTCCCTTTTCACTCAACTATACTATTAAGAGCAAGGAAATGGCTTAGTTATGTAGCTAGAGCTGATTAGAAGTGTTTTCAAAGGGAAGAATGGCACTTGTAAACTATATTGTCCTGTAATTTCTCTTAACCAGGTGTATTTTGCTGTTAACTGTAATCATGTAATCTCAAGCATGCCACGTACTGTCTGTTTGCCAATTTACCCATTTGGAAGTGAGCATGTAGCATGTAACCACGGGACCTCCAGAGCCAATAAATATCAATTGCTTCTGTCTGAATTAAGATACCCTCTGCACCAGTTCAGAATAGGAGCAGATATTGAAAGTTAACTACATGTCTCTGCGCAGAGCTCTGTTTAACACAGGTACATCGCACAGGGCAGGATCCTGTTGCCATTATGTGTGTCAGAAATTTTTCATGGACTTCAGTAGCACCAGAGTTTCAGCCATGGCTTTCAGTGCACTTAGCAAGGGATTGTTTATGAAGAGCTTCGATAGCACAGCATACCTACTGCCATTGGGTTTTGGGAATGTTACAATTGGACATTTTCCCAATGAACTGACACATGCTGCTGCCTTACCCTGTGTTGGTTTTGATTTCCTGTTCTAGTCATTTAATACAATATTTTATGATTTTGAAATTTGGAGTTCAAGGACACCTTTTTGCCCAGGCAAGCAATTGTGTATCTTACACATTTACCATACTCAGGCACTTCTGAAGGAACCTGAAGTGCCATCTGACTGTTTGCTTCTGGATTTTGCATATGAGAGGCTTCCCATTTGTACACTGGCATTTTAACGTACCAAAAAAGAGTGTCTTCAGCAAGCAGAAACCACACAGACAACCTGATATTGTGTCCAAGTGGAAATGGAAGTAAACAAACTGGGCAGTGTAGGATGTTTCTGTTCCTTTCTCCGTCTTTAGCTATGACCTTGCTGTGAAGGCTTTTCTGATCTAATTTCCTCAGGTTCTTGGGACGCTGCTCATCTGCATCTTGTGCTTTATCAACATGTAATCATAGGCAATTATCTGTTTACTCAAAACCATAATTATTGCTGCATTTAATGTTCACCCCTATAAAAGCCTGGCCACAATAAATTAGGGAAACAGAGTTTCATGCCTAAAGAGAAGCTAATTCATTCCAGGGGTGTAGTTGGAATGGGACTCTCTGACTTAACAAAGGGACAAAAACTGAAGCAAGAAGAGGATAATCACTACACATGGGCTGGAAGAAAGGCCCACACTCCAGGTTTAGATGGCAGCTGGTCCAGGTTAACATAAAGCAGTGGGTGCTTCAGGTTGCGCGGGTTCCCAGCACAGCTCCAGCCATCCCTGCCTATGCAGGCACAGGGCATACCACCACAGGCAGTGCTGGGCTCCTGCAGCGGCAGCAGCTCCAGAGTCTACCTGCTCAGAGCATTGCCCAATCCAGCACTGACACTTACTCTGGTTTTCGATGCACACATGAATTCAGGTGTGATATCTTACTCCGGTCCACGAAGGTCCCCAGGAATCCTGACCATGCAGCATCGGTGCCTATGCTGGTGCACTTCCCAGTGACAAGCAGAAGACCTTGGTTTTTGCTGTGCTGTGGTGTTGCTTGGATCTGTCCTGCTCCCAGGAAGAGCAGCATCTGAGAGCAGCACCAGTCATCAATGGCCATCCTGATCCTGGCAGTCAGTTTAGTGTCTATCCACCAATTTTAAATTCATTGTATTAGTGGGGGACATGATTTAATTGGGGCAATGGAAAAGATTTTAACTTTGTGTTTGACTTTCCTAGAATGACACTGACAACAGCTGAAGGCCAATTTCTGTTGGTCTCCTTGTGTTATTTTAGTTTAACTTCTTAAATCACAAAGTGCTTATATTCCCATTTTTATCCTCATGGTAGCACAAACTGCATCTCATCTTCTGGATATAAGACATAGTTATCTATAAATGCATGGGAGACAGTGGATTATGCAAATATGCTTATTACTCTGTTACGGTGCTGGTAGTGGTTGGTTTGGTTTTTTTCTTTAATTTGAGCTCATTAACACTTGAGGCAACATGTTTTTTCCCTGCAGTCTCAAGACAAAATCACAGAAAAAAGAATTGTTGCCACCTCTATTTTGTCTGGGCTGAGACATAAAAAAAAATAAGAGGCTGTAAATTGTTGACCAACCCCCCCTTAAATCTCCCCAGCTCCCCCGCCCTGATATCAGTCCTTGTTTTCTCACTCCTGAGCTGAAAGTATCAACCAGGAGCAAATGTATAATGTTTTTGTAGTTGTTTCCATAGAAATTAGACAGTTTTCTGCTACACCTTAATTGCATATGTTGCAGATCATGTCATAAGTCATTCTGACAAAAAGGCCAGGGAACTTTAATATTTTTGTTTACAGTATGTTAAACAGATGTTTTTTTCAGTGTAGAGATAAGACTACATTAAATATGATTTTATAAATAGAGCCTCTCACAGCTCAGCTCCTCTTGGGACTGCTCTGATTTGCTCGTTGGATGATTATAATGGGTTTTTAATTACACCTGTAAGCCAAGGTGTATATCAGAACTAAATTACAAAGCACCTTATAGTCGAGATTTTTCCGGTGTACAATGAGCTGAAAAAGGCTTTTTGTCCATAAGGACAAAGAAATTATTTTTCACATTATTAAAATTACAGAAGCTTTCTGGGCAAACACAGTGATAACACAGAAGATTAAGACAGACAAACTTTGTATTTGTTTATTTTTTATTATTTATTTATTTTGGAAGATGCTTAGCAATTTCTCCCAAGCAAGCTTAACTCCTTGTGAGCAGCTGACTGAGCCTCTGGTGTTTTCATACTCATTGAAGCTTACAGCAGGTTATTTTGTCTTGGTTTTGTTTCTAAGATTTTTTTTTTTTTTCATAAGGATGAAAAAGGCCAATCATGCCATTATAAAAAAAAACCAAAACCCAAAACTAAAAAAGCTTATGTTTAAAAGAATGAGGACAAGCCATTTTCATCCTTGAAGGAAAAACATTTAAAATAGTTTAATCTTTTCTGAGTCATCTGCAGCTGTCCCTTAGGTTAAGAGTTAACTCTATCTACCATGAGGAGTTGGACAACTTGAATCATAAAAAAGTGGCTATTTCGGTCATAAGTGGATGCTCAGTGAAGTAATAGGAGCCAAATAATTCCATATAAACACATGATTGGGGTAATATTCAGAACAGATTCACTTAGCACAGGCTCTTAAATATGTTATTTCGAACATAAATATCAGTCTGATCCAAGGCTTGCTGAGGCCAGTGGAAATAGGCCCAGTTTCAAAGTTTTGTTTTGAATATGACTAGATCCAGTATCTTCTGAATTTACCTGAAACATGGGGTGAAGTCCTTGAAACTGCTAATGTGAACTAGGCTTCCAGCTGCAGAAAGTTACTGAAACGTTTTTGTCTAGAGACTGTTGTGATTTAACCCTAGTTAGCAACTAAACATCACACAGCCACTCACTCACTTCACCCCCCCTCCCAGTGGGATGGGGGAGAAAATGGGGAAAAGAAGTAAAATTTGTGGGTTGAGATAAGAACGGTTTAATAGAACAGATCAGAAGAAACTAATAATGATAACACTAATAAAATTGCAATAGTAATAGTAAAAGAATTAGAATATACAAGTGATGCACAACGCAATTGCTCACCACCTGCCGATCAATGGCCAGTTAGTCCCTGACCGGTGATTCCCCCCACCCCCACTCCCCCCAGTTTATATACTAGATGTGACTTCACATGGTATGGAATACCCTTTTGGCCAGTTTGGGTCAGCTGTCCTGGCTGTGTCCCCTCCCAACTTCTTGTGCCCCTCCAGCCTTCTTGCTGGCTGGACATGAGAAGCTGAAAAATCCTTGACTTAGTCTAAACATTGCTTAGAAACAACTGAAAACATCAGTGTGTTATCAACATTCTTCTCATACCAAACTCAAAAACATAGCAGTGTACCAGCTACTAGCAAAGCAATTAACTCTATCCCAGCTGAAACCAGGACAGACACCCAGATATTTAGGTCTTAACCCAGCAAAAGGCAGGTCTCAGCTAACCTGCAACCTCATTTTAGGCCATGGCAGCTGCTGAATTCCAGACCGTCATCAGGACAGGCTAAAGGAGGGCCCACAAACATTGTCTTGGGGACACCAGATGTGTTCGAAAAAGTTCTGTCTGCATTGAGGGATTTGCTCATTGGATGATTATAGGGTTCCTGTTGCCTTTTTCTTGTTTTTAATAAATTTTCTCCATATCAAAGAGGATCAATGAAGCTATCATTGAGCTCCCATACTTGTTTTCCTCCTTCCAGCAGCATTTCCAGGTGACCCAGCACACAGGGACACTGCTGGTCATGGGGGTGACACAATCTGCTGTACCTGAGAGCCCAGCTGCATTGCACCAAATATTTGTGTCTTTGGAGAGGGCTGGGCTGCAAGTGTGAAATGCAACAACATGTCTTGACTCCTAGATTTCTGTCAGGATGAGTCATTTCATTGTGCAAGTAAGTCTTTTGCTCTGTCTTTCAAAAGAAAGTCTTCGACTTATTGGTGGCTTTAGTGAACTGGCTATAGTACATAATTATCTACGTCTACACTTCTCCAAATAGCACAAGCGCAGGTGCTCCCATAATTTGTCTCTTAAATGCACAGATCTGTTCAAACAAGATGCTTGTCTTGGTAGAGAGTAAAAAGACGTATTTTTTCACCAATTTGCTTGTTACTACCTGGGTAATGCTGACCCTGACTGTTTGCCCCTCCAGTAGCTCAGCGCTGTCTAGTGAAGAGAACAAGAAGTCTCTTTTCCCTATGTGTTTTGGGGAGGGGAGGGCTTGTTTCTTTTTAAAATTTTGGGAAATTAAGACCTGCTCTACAAAGAAAGGAGAAGGAGTGATGTCAAACAAAGGAATGGTCACCTATAGGTGCATTTTTTGGGAAGCTGTGCAGTCCAAGAACTTCCCTTTAGTGAGACACAGGAAGGAAAAAAGTGCAAATAGCACAGCAGATTGCTGTGCTTGTCCTGTCTTGGTGAGCTTACCCACAGGGCAGCCTTCCCCATTGAGTTTGCTGCCCATGGATGTGGACATGCACTAAGTGGTCAGTATCTGTATTCTTGCCTCAGATATCTTTCAGAGAGTGAACTTGATGTGTTTACGAAGGTATTACTTAATGGCCCAGGGGTGAATGGACCACTTGAGATAAGCCATATTTGAAGCAGCCTATAAGCATGTTGTTCATGAACTTTTATTTTTCCCTGAGTGCAATTAGAAGGGAATAAGCTGAATGTTGAAAGGCAGTGATGGAAAAGTAACACAAAAGCAAGAGGTAGGAGGAAAGGCAAGGCATAAGAGGATAAGAAGAGGTGAGTAGGTGGGAAGATGGAAGAAATGGAGATGAAAAGAGAAAGATGGAGAGTAGGGCAGCTGGCACTAAATGATTGGTATTAGGATATGCTTCCAGAGGAGAATTTATTAGCTGTTCTGCTCCAATTATGCAGATAGTGGTTGACTGCAGCTACTGGCTTGGACACTAGTTTCAGACAATAATTTCACCCAACAAACACAAGTGTTAATGCTAGTTTGAATGAAGCACTTTCCCCTTTCATAGAGAAAAATGGTATGTGATCCAACTGGCCTCTAATCTGACAGTGAATGGTGGTGGTGTCCATTGTAGTGGCCCTGATTCAAGCAAAATTCAGAGGGTTCACTCATCTGAGGTGTCATCATGACATGCTGAAGCTTCTTTTAGTACCAGGTCAGAGACTGGCAAAAAGAGCTGCTAACTCGACTTCCAGGGTAATCTTCTCTCTTGGAAGTACCAAAATACTGGCTGAATCCTGTTTGATTTATATGTGGCAAACTAGAGCTTACATGGCTGCAAACGTTAGTCTCATTGGGTTAGGAAGTAATACTATTGTACACAGTACTTGCATAAGACCATGAATGCAGAGTGCAGAAGGCCAGATCTGTAACAGATATGAATTTTCTATACATTATTTCTATTCCATTAAAACAAATAATTCTTTATCACTTGGGTGAGTGTCTACCATTTCTTGCCAGATGTTGACAGCTGGGACTCTTCCCAAGCATTCTCCCCATTGCTCTGCTGACTTTGGTCAGTGTGGGATGGCTTGGACAGTCCCTCCTAAGTGAAGAGAGCAGGACTGCCAGTTTCTGACTTTTTATATTTTTATAGAGGAAGCATCAGTGCAGTACGTGAGTAATTTCCCTGATGTTGCTGACTTGAAACATACCCAGGTAATGTGTTTATTGCAGTTAGTTTTCTTTCATAAATCAAATTACCTTTGATCTCCAAACCCTCCATTTATTATCATTCAAGACCAGAAAGGCTGATTCATAAAAATGAAGGCACAACCATGTTCAAGAAGCTGGCTATGTCCTCTGCTTCTCCTCCTTTTCTGCAGTGTTTGAGCCCCCATTGCCACATGCTTTAAAGGCCTCCAAATGACGAGTGTGCTTGCAGTAAACAGAGATGTACAGTAGGGCTGTGGCAACTGTAGTACACAGCATTATTACAAGTAGCTCTCCAGTTGCTGTCAACCTTGACAAGTATCCGATTGAAATGCAGATGCCTCCTTCTTGCACGGAATGCAGCAAATGGTTCAGCCAGAGTCCGTTCCTCTGGCTCTAATGAGAAAGAGGGGAAAGAATGTGCTTTTGATGATACATAATAATCTCAGGTTGTCTGTACCTTGGGGTAGGGCCACATCATGCAGGTGCTTTGCACGTTATTCTGTTATGAAATTTAATATTTGACCTATCCTACCCACAGCCCAGCCAGAAAGATGCAGGGGTATCTGAGGCTAGGATTTGTCCCCTTGGTTTTTTTGACTTTGTGGTAGTAAGTGGGATATGACCTCAGTCTTGACAGAAGATGAAATTTTATAAGCTTTTACCTACAGGTGGAAGATGTTAATAAGTATTTCTGGCATTCTAATATCCTTCCACTTAAGCATTATTAATAAAATCTCCCTTCCTTTAATCACCAGAGCTAGACATTTCTGAGCTTTGCCGTCATTTGAAAAGAAACAAACACGCAACAAATTGCACTTGACTAATTTTGTTAAATTCTACAGGAAAGCAAATGTGAAGTCAAGTCTCTAGAGGTCGAGTCTTTGGCAAGAAGAATTTATAAGCAGAGTACGTATCTATTTGTTCTCTGATTATTTGCTCCACTGACAGTAGATGAAGAAAAGACGAAGCAGAAGATTTGTGCTAATTTAGAAAAATGTTTGAAAACGTTGGCCTTGCAAATCCAAATATATTAGCTAAATGTTATTGAATAATAATAAGAACAGGCGTGTATTGACCGAAGGACTTTGGAACTATGCAAAATTAATTTGTATTTATTTAACCCTGCCTTTCAATAGATCTTTGTTCATGTTTCTGCAGCTTGGATTTCCTTGCAAGAGCTGATCTCTTTTTATAGCACTTCTTTAATTTAGTAACCAGCCTAAGTGCCTCGCTTCCCTAACAAAGCTTGAACAAGAAATGAAGTAAATATACAAAGCAAAGGCTTGCTTCTCAGAGGTGCTATTGTTTGTACAATGGTAAAGCGCCAGCGTCTCTGCTGAGGCATGGGCCACCTCTTGCTGGATGTGCAGTAACCCCAAATCTTCCCAGACAAATGGCTGGAAGAAAAGAAGTCTGTTATCTCTGACTTGCAAGTGCTGAGCTGAAGTGGGGAGCAAGCAGGAGACCTGTCCAAGCCCCAGTGATCTGGGCTTCCCCGAGCCGCAACCCCTTACCCTAAGCACATTTCCCTCCTCTCATTCTATATGAAGCTCTCAACCTGATGCCTTTTTCTTACAAAAGAGAAATGTTTCATCAGATTAAAATGAAGAAGGAAGATAGTCATAGGAAAGGAGATCTGAGAAGGGCTTACAAGTAAAGGGTAGCTATTGAAAGCAAAAAATCAAGATCTTGCCCATCTTTCCTACAAAGATGACGTCCTTGTCCAGCCCATGCCCACAAACACCATACAGGAGATGAATGAGTTGACTGCATCATCTTCCTCACTGTTCCAGCACCCTGGGTGCCTTCCTGGTGTTTATGCACCCCTGTACAGCTGTGGCCACAAGAGCAGCAGCAGTTGGTCCTGCGTGGTACAGCTCTCTGCTGAAGGACACATATCTGAATGCCATGCTCCTGCAGGCCAGTGCAGAACATGGCCAGGTGTTGTTTTGCAGATTGTGGCTGCAAAGTTCCCCATCTCTCCTTCCACACCCCATATGAAAAGCAGCTGGGCTAATTTCATCCCTGCACATACTTTGTGGGGCAGCCTCAGGAGGCTGTTTAGTCCTTCTCCCTCACTGAGATGGGATTGAGCACTCCTAAAATCCTTCCTGACCTGTTTCTGATCTCTTCCGTAACAGCTCCATCAAGGACAACCTACAGCTTCCTGCTGCTCCAGGGGGCCGATGGCCCAAATCCAATTTGTCTTTACCTCCCTGGGGAACACAGAGGGTTGTTACTCATACCTCTTTTATAACAGCCAGTCATATGGGGAAGATTTTGCCTTCTGCCTTTTTCTTTTGTGCCAGACTAAGCAAACCCATGTTTTTCTGCCTCTAGGCAGGGCTGGCAATTTCCAGCCCATCTGTACACTGGTGTATCCTGAGCGTGAGCAGGGAGTCTCTGACCTCTCTTGCCACCTGTCCATCACTGCAGAGCCCATGTCCCCTGTGTGTCCTTCCTGTGCCCCCCAGGGAGGATAGGATCCCCCCCATCCTTCCCATTTTGAAAAATGCTACCAAGGACTCTTGGAGATGTCAGTGAAAACGTTTCCCAGATGCTGTATGGGTGAAAACCAGAGGTTAGGCAGCATTTGTCAAAGTGAACAGAGAAGGCAGAATGTCATGTTCATCTTCTTTATGGGCATGGAAGTGTTAAAGGTTTTTAAGCTTTGCTGAGGACAAATTAAATGAAGTCCTCAGCATGTTCATAATGGTTGCACCATTGTCCACACGTACATGCGTTATCTGTTGCAACTCAATACTTTGCAGAGGGCTTTGGGAAGTGTGAGAATGAAACAGACTCTTTTTAATCTCATTTATTTCCTCAGGCCATCTGGATTTAGTAAACACTCAAGACGTCTGAAAGGACAAAGTTGAATCTTAGCACTAACAGGTTCATACGTGCATTAAGAGCCAGGACTGCCTGCACTTGGAGTGTTGGCTCCAGTGTTGGCTTGCTATGAAGCCTTAATAGCTTTTCTGCAGCTTACACGCCTTAAAGTAGGCCCAGCTATGACTTCTTGCCTCATGGGGTGTTGTGAATGTTTATTACTTATTGCTAAGAGTGGACAGCATTACTGAAAAAACGCTAGCAGTCATATTCAAGGCTTGTTAAAGTCTTGCAAATTTGGCTTGTGCAAAGTCATCCTCGGGAATTACCCATTGGAGTTGCTTTACACCTTCTTGTGTGAGAATGGCAGAGCTAAGCCTTTAAAATGCTTTTCAGATGAATCTGCTCTCAACGTGGTCAGGAGACTCTTACAACTGGCTTCACTGGAAGCACGGGATGTGGTCCAAAGTAAAAGAATCAGCACTCTGGGAGTTTGAATGAAATCTGGTAACTAATAAATGAAAAGTACTTTTGTTTATCCATGCTGGCAAGCAGCCTGTCCATAGTGGGAACACCAGTGCCCAAGTATGTTCTTTATCCATTTGGATTTATACAATGCTAAAATGGGAGCCTAGCCAAAGCATGAGGTGCCCCTGCCACAAAAAGCAAGGACAAAATAGGAGCTTAGCTCCAAGAGCTGTTCGTGAAATCCATGCGAAACACAGCTCCTAACTCCATGAAATCCCATCCTTGGCAGCGGCATATAACCATAGCTCTGTGTGTATTGTCCCTGTTTGTGTCTGTCCAGCACAGACGTCCATTAAAGATGCTGCTATGTTGCTGACCTCTGCAATGTTGATAGTATGGTGGATGGATTTGGATATAAACTGTACCAAACGTGAGTTAGAGGCCTGGATATTTTATGTTCTCTTAGTCCTTAAAGTCCCTGCACTGGGAGGACTCTCAGGTGATTTTGTCAGCTTAGCTCTTTTACTGCCTTGAAGTACTACCAAGTGTCCAAGCCACCAGCATTTGCATGACTCTATACCTGCCCCTCTACTCACTGGTGTCAGGAATGGGATGAGTAAACCATAAGTCATGTTTCCAGGCTTTAAAAGGAAAAGTTTTAACCTTGATTTATTTTGATGGGATGGTAGCAGTAGGAAGGTTAAAGTGCTATTCTTCCAGTATTGCCGAGCTATCTGACACTTATCCTTATCTATAGCCCTGCTTTGAGTCTTGTGTAGTTTTATTGAAATTAGTGTTGATGGTATGTGTCTATGAGAAGGGGGTATTCCTCTTTATTGCTCCTGATCCAGAAAACTAAGGATGCAAATATTCTACTTAGGCTGCATAATTAACATTAGGCAGTGGAGTAAGAAAGAGTTGTTAGATATGATGCCTTTTCCTGAGCTTTACACTCAAGATACTGGGTAAATTGGTAAATTTGGTCTAATTATTGTATGGATGCAAAGCTGCTGGAGGGAATTTTAAGAAATCATTCCACTGAGCCACACCTTAAAAATTTGCTTAGTTTTTGTGTGTGAGCATCTTTATTATGAAACCCTCCACAGCTAAACCCTGTGTAAGACATTTTATTCAAGTCAGGCGTATAATAATAGATGATACAGCATAACACAATGTGACAATAAGACAATCTCAATTGTAACTTCATGGAGGGGCTTTTTGAATCACAGACCAAACGCTCCCACCTATCACAAGGCATCTTGGTTGGCTGGTTCATGTCTTCCACTGGAGGGGGAGTGTGTGATTTCATCCAAGCTGGTAAATCTGAACCCCCGTTTGACACCACTTCAGTCTGAGGTTGAGCCATTTGAATTTCACCCATATGCAAAGCATTCGGGATGGAAGACGTGGGGGGAAGAGGCTTTTAGCTAGTTAGAGCCTTACACTGTTCTTGGTATGATGCCTCCTGATGGGAAGCAGTCTAATAAAGCTTCCATTTTCAAGTTGAGATAAAAGCATTACCTATCCAATAGATCTGTGTGTAGACATTAATGCCTCTCTGCTTTGTTTTCACATATTATATGTACAACTGGCATTAATTGTTGCATTTTTCTTATGTTTTTCCAGTATGTTTTTAATCTCTGCAGGCTGTATTGATTTTTTTCTTGTGTTGCTTCTGCACTTGCCACCAGGACCTCCTTGTAGATAAGGTGTTTCAATTCAGTGTGTGATATTTCTTGGAAAAACACTCTAAACCACTTTTTTTTTAATGTGGGTTTTTTTTTCTCTCCCCCCTTTTGCGATGTATTAAAAGGAAGATGCTGGAAAAGAATTCAGAGCACAAAGCAGGGACTTGCAATGCCCTTTCTCTTTCAGCAAACTCTTTTATTCTACTGTGAGCAATGAAACGCTTCTGTTACAGCAAACACAGACTTGTGTTTTACAGCAAAAGCTGTTTAAAAGGTTATACACAGACTGTGCACAGGGTTGAGCTTGGTAGCGAGAGTGTTTCTGTGTTGCTAATATTAAGAAGAAGAGACCATTTATTCTGAAGTCAGAGTTGTTAATGGAAAGACCCTTCTTTTTAGTGCTTCTGTCATCTCTTTAATTCAGAGCTGAGGGGATTCTGTCTGGAGAGCTAAGAGTTAAGGCGAAATTTTAGGCTGCCACAGAATTAGGCTTGGGGGCTAAGAATAGGGTGTCCTTGGCCATTCCTCTTGCATGATGGATGATGACGGGGAACAACAACGTTTGACATGGGGTGGGCAAATTCAGTGACTGCAGGTAGATAAATCACAATATTTTCTAGGTTGTTAAGGCTTATGATGCATTCCTTTAAAAAAAATAAATATTGTAATTCTTCATTATCTCAGCATGTACAAACACCAGACATGGAACATGCTGAAAATACTGGGGAGGTGGACTCAGCCACTATCTCCAGGCAAGCAGCACTGCCAGAGACGACTTGCAGTATATCGTGATCACCAGTGTTGTGCAGACGTGATTTACATCCCTGTCACTCACCTCCCACCATCCCATCATGCCAGGCAATCTGAGTTGTTCTGCCAGAAGGCAGCTTTTCTCCCCAACATGCTGCCTATCTGCTGTCAGCTTCCACCTATGCCCTCACCTCCCTAACCATAAGCTCAGCTGTTGAAACTTGATATGAGCACAATTAACATTGGCACAGCAACCTCATACCTTTCAGCGCATCTAAATTTGTGCCATAAACTCTAGCCACAAACCGACCCTGGCCGTGAAGGTCAGACAAAAGCGCAGAGGCGTTCCTGCCCCCCATCCTAGCTTTGGCAGGCAGCTGCTGTTGCAGCCCTGGTCCAGGTGAATGGGAGCCACAGTGGTTCAGTGACAGGTCCTGGCGAATCCAAACCACTGTCAAGCTCTCTTCAATTACTCATAAACCAAATGCTTTCACTTAGCTTGGGAGGCAGGACCTTTTTCTGCCCTGTGCACTCCACTGGCCACACTGGACACACAGTGTTGCTGCCCTCTCTCTTTTCCCGGTGTGGACTGCATGAGTCTGCTTCCCCGAGAGTATCCTGCTGGTTCCTGGATGGCATAAACACACTAACCCACATTTAGCAGTTAGCAAACGGTGCTCAGAGCATCATGCTGGGCACTTCCCACAGCCTGTGTATATGATGTGCGAGCTGGCAGTGTCATCTGCCTCAGCCACACGTCATTATCTGGGCCCTTCAGATCCACTGCTGCTCATTAGGTACCTTTCTTTATCACAGCACTGTCCACTGGTGCATCCCCAAAAGTGTCAGGGACCCTCCCAGCTGAGCTGCCAGGGTGATGACACACATGCAAAATCAGTGCACACCAGACATGATTTTGGCAGATTGCTAGCTGCTAGTTCAGCTCTTGGGAATGGAGGACAGGGAAACACAAGATCCTCTTGCTACTGGGTGCACTTAGGACTCAAACCTGTTTCTCTCCCCTGTCCCTCCTTCTTCATGCCCTGTGTTTGGGTGGGTTTGGCTGCTTACAGACCCCCGACAACAAGTAGTGGTGGTGATTGCACTGCATCCCTCGCTCTTCCCAGTACTTATGTGGTGAGATCACTGCTCTGGCTCAGATCTTGCAGCAAGCTGGAGCAGAAGCAACTCCCTTTCAAAGCACAGGGTTCAAAACCAGACCAGTACCTCCTGTAGCACTTCATTGCCTGGGAAGCCCTATCTCAGCTATACCCCATGTACCATTGGCCTGGCATGCTCCAGCACCGAGCCTTCCCTGAGCAGGGAGAGGTGGAGCAGATGAACTTCCCATCGAGAGCATCAGGACAAGGGAAAGAGCAGCAGCCCGAGCATGTCCCAGCACGCGCAGTGAAAGAAAATGCCACAAGTAGGTCGAAATGTCTAGGCTCTGTTGACACAGGCTGTACCTCAGGCAAAACACAGCTGAAGGAAAAATCCAACCTTCCAACCCAGTTAACTTGGATCCTAAGCAGAGTGAACAATGCTACAGCAGAACTATCTATTTCCATTTGATGTCCCTAAATACAACAGTGATCAATTTAAAAAAGAATTTAATATTAAAAATTCAGCCACCTTAATCAGAAATAAACCCTGATTCAACACAGATGTACACAAAAATGTTTTGAATTTTAGGTCTACACCCCAGCCCCAGAGAGCTAAACACTGAATAGTCACCACTCTGAAATGCATGCTGTCTCTTGGAAAGTTCTGCAAAAGGTGAAATGTGTTGTGGTTTGTTTTGCTTCCAGACTGATCTAACTAACTGTTCGAACTTTCAAAGGAACTGTGTAGGAGCCTGACATTTAAAAGAGGGGAAAAAGAGAAAGTGGGGGAGGAAGTCAAATCTTCCCAGAGAATTTGAAAAGATTTTTTTTTCTCCCCTCTCCCTGAAGGAGAGTGCATCTCGAGCACTGCTGGGCCAGTGTTTGCTCCCAGCGGGCAGACTATCACACAGTGTGTTTCCCAGTGGTGCCAAGGAGAAGCATGTGTAGATGGGTGTGTTGATGTCAGGTTTGCTTCACTGGGTAGTTCAGTGCGAGGAAATCACTCAAGAGATCAGCTCTACCTGAATCGTGAGATACCACAGTTAACAATAAGAAATACTTGCAAAGGTTTTTATGGGCCATGGGAGATTTAAAGCTGGAAAATACCGAGTGTGCTACAGACCAGACTAGACTGGTCATCTGCCCAGGAGCCAGACAAATCTCTACTCTCCTTAATCAATGTAACCAGGAATTTAGCAGATTAAAAGGGGATGCATTTTCAGTGGTTTTCTCCCCCTCTGTGGTAGGTAGAATTTCCATGCTTTCATACATATATAGATATATAATAGAATCTTAGAGAATATGTACTGCTCTGTAACGTGCAAGAATTGTCCCTATGTGTTTATATATTTCTTTTATATTTTGAGATACATTGTGGATGCAAATCAACTGTTTGGAAGCACAAGAACAAATTTTCCACAGCTTACACTGAAGCCACAAAGAGGTATCCCTGATGCATTTTTAGCTCAGTGTGAGCTTTCTGAAATATAGCATAAGCCAGGACAAAAAATATTTTTTCTTTGGAAAACCATCACCAGGCAATACAGATTCTTAGAGAAGGCTTTTTTCCCCTCCTGCCATACCAGCACGCACACACTCACATAAGTGATCTGGACTTAGATGTATAAAAACTCCAGAGGTCTAAAGGTTTGACGAACGAATGGCAAAATTCCCTGTAATCCCACCGAGCGGGTGTCCGTGAGTTATTCGGTATGGCTTTGCTCCCAGGGCCCTCGCAGCTGCGAACAGAAGCTGCAAGTCCACATGGAGTGGCAGAACGATGCTGTTACGATCAGGAAGAATTTAGCTCTCGGAAGTTGAAATAAATGCCTCATTCAGGCTGAATGTGGTGGATGTTACTTAGGCTTGTGGTAGTGAGATGTGGAAATAACCTATTAGGTTAAGTTCTCTCCCTTGCCAGCATCAGATGTGGACTGTTGTCCTGCAAAACCTCATTCACACAAATCGTTCTTACTTATGTGACGCTTCCCACTGAAGTAAAAACAAATTCTGATGCTATTCCTTCCTCTGAGCTTCCCTCTACATCCTGTCTCTTTTGTTTCTAACAGAGGTTAGGAATGCATGCTGTTCGGGATCGGGAGTTTCAGCACTAAGACTTAAACTGTTGTAAATAGTGCCATACCGGTGAGATGAGAGACAATGAATATCAAATAGAGATTTAAAAAGTATATTTCCAGGGGTTTCAGTAAAAAGCACACTCCTAACAGAGTATTAATTGATATAACTATCTGCAAAAGTTATTTTTTAACTAAGTTAATATATTGGAATTACTGGACAAATGCAAATCAAAATCTCTTCTTCAAATAATTTTGATTTTAACCTTTTTCTTTCATGCAAGAAACCTGTGAATCTCCTGGTTTCTTTTTCCTTTTTTAATAGTAAGATGAGCTCAGAACGCCTAAGAAAAATTTTAAAAGAAACTTAATTTACATGAAGTAAAAGAAAATATGTTGCGTAAAAAATACAGTAACAGGATCTCTTTTCATTTCTTTTTTGATGAGGTTGTCTCTTGGAAATTTTAAGGGTATATTTTATTAAAATTATTTCAGGACTTACATCTTACATATTCCAGTTGCATTTTAAAATATTTCATATTATCTTAGTGGCATATTTTCAGTTCTCAAGAATGACAATCTTTCAGTGCTGCATGTTTTTAATGTTGGGGTTTCCTACATCTGGTTTATATGTTAAAAAAAAAAAATGTGTGAACTGATTTGCACCAAATTCCCTCATAACAGCAAGAGTTTATAGTAAAAAGGATTGTGAAAGTGAGGGGGAAGTAGGGAAGAATTAAAAATAATGGCAGAATAATTCTTGTAATCACTCAGGCTAGGATAAGCATGAAATGCAGCTATAATATGAATTATAATCTGAAGGGAGAAGTAAGAGCTGAAAGACTGAAAGAATTTCAATTAAAATATACTAAGCTTAACAGATTGCACAGATAAAGCACACCGATACAACGATGATGGACACTACATAAATGCCAATGCAGATTCCCAGAGCACAGCAAACAGTTTAATTAAAAAATGAATTTCAATACAATTATTGTTTAAGCCTGGCGAACAACTACAACAGAAAGTCGTATTTCATCGTACGAGCTCCCGACGCATGAAGCATTTCATTGTAGGGTATTTATGAACCCCGTTCTTGTTTCCAACCTCATAATGGGCAGTTGAAACACACAGCAATGAATATATCCTTGTTTCGGTCCTTTGTTCTGGAATTTTATCTAAAGATATAATTACGGGGAAGGCAGTGGCATCAGATGGGAGACCCCCCCTTCGGCGCAGGAGCCTGAGCGCGTTTCGGCACTTCAGTTATGTTTCAGTGCCCTCTCGTGGCTTGCACGCCGCGGGGACACGGGGGACAGGCGGCCCCACGCGGGGACACTGCCACCCAGGGATGCCCCCATGCAGCACCCCCCTCGGGTGGGAACCCTTTCCACCCCACGTCGCCTTCCCGTGCTGTCGGCAGGGCCGCTCAGGTCAGCACCCTACGGCAACCCTGCGTGGGCATTGCCGCCATCCCCATGGGGCCACCCAGGCTGGCAGGGGTCAGCCATCATCCCACATGGGTCCCCGTGCCCTGGGTCGCACCCCCGCAGGGCCAGGGCTAGCCATGCTGAGGGGTACGAGCCTCGCCGTCGTCTGCCCCGCGAGGAAGCACGGACCGTCACCATGGTCTGTGGGGGGTGCTTGCCATTGACCCCATTTCTGGACCGGGTTTGTTCTGTCCAGTCTCTCGCTGTGCGATGACTCACGCTCCTGTCATGTGCCTGGACATCAAAGGATGCTGCAGCCCGAGTGGTACCTACCTGCATGGGGTTTCTGTGACAGTCAGGGGTTATGGACTGTATGATGGCCACTTCAATACTTAATCATGCATTTCAGAGTTCCCCTGTGATCTATACATACATGCCATTTAAGACATCTTTCCCGTCTGTTTTGTTTTTCTAACATTTTTTTCAACAGCTTCTGTCTTCCCCTTCCTTTCCTCCCAAACCAAGTAGTACCTCTCACAAATTGCAGCACTTGGAGCTGATGCAAGGGGCTGCAGGCTGAGGAACAGGCAGGTTATGGGCAGCTGCCAAAGGAGCATCCCATGCACAGCACTGTCTAAAACTTTCTTTCGGAAATTAAGTTTCTTTTTCCCTCCTAGTCCTAAAACCTGCTGCCAGTCACGCTGATTTGTACCAATCCATGCAGTACATGTGCTCTGATACAGAAAACCCCATCTAATTCTAAATCGAAGTCACTTACCTAAGCCTGGTTAGGAGTCAAGCTGTGACCATTACGTTCAGATCACTTATGACACAAACTAGATTTAAACACATATCTCAAGAAGCATAAACCTGTGTCTTCTGACTTTACTACAGTTTTAGATGATGGTAAAAGTCAAAACCACCACCATAATTACCCATCTATTTCTCATCGTGTTTTCTGTAGTGCCCATCATTGTAAAATCTAGGATATGATGTTTGAAGGTTAAATAAATGATGTGAAACTTAGATCTTTGTTTCAGCTAGGCATTTTTTACAGCATCAGAGCTGAGTGCAGGCTGTAAGTCTTGTCTGTGCACTGTGTCTTTTATTGCTTCCTTGCTTGTATGGTGCAGCTTGGGAATTTTAAGACAGAGTAGGGTGTATAAATTGCTGTACTGCAGGTGAAACTGATCTCTGCTGTAATGCTGCTGAAGGTAGGAGAGCTGTAAATGAGAAGGACTTTTGCTCAGTGTTTAGTATAACCATTTCACCGAGCAGTGCATTACCCAGCCCCTGAAGCCTTGTGCTGAAAGACAGCAGGTGGAGAATGCTTGTTGGTTTTTAGAAAAATTTAGTTGAGGAAGAGTCGTCTTTCCTTCCTTCATTTTTCAGGTCTCTGTGAGACCGTGTAGAGAGCACTTTTCATTTTGAAGGACACAGCAAATCAAAGCTAGACCAGGTCTGGGTAGAGTTTTTCCTCTGTTACTGATGTCCTCCAAAGGTGTGGGAAGTTCCCAGTAAGATGCTGTTGTATCACTGGTTTTATCTTCTGCTGATACTGGACTGATATTCCTGGTGTGGGGAGGTTTCTTATAAAGGTGTTTTTGCAAAGGGAAGGAGGAGAGGTATTGGGATTCTCTATGCCTGTGCTGGTTCTTACTGGTCAGGGATTATAAAGTATCGATGGAACTGGGGCAGGGTTGGAGGCATCCTTAGGTGGTACCCTGACAGCAGCAGTGACTTGCAGGTAGCTGCCACTTCTGCTTACTTTCCCAAGGATAAAACCCCATTCCTCATGAGGTGACTGAGGGAGAGGTCCCCAGTCCTGTGCTTGTGACCCACACCTACCTCTGCTATCCTGTGATGCTCAGTGAGAAAGTTCAGGTGACTCCACACAGGCATGTGCTAGCCTCATTACTTACACTGCTAGTCATTGCCTACGGAAAGGAGTGATCTCCTTTCTTCCCTGTCCCTTATGTTGGGATTATGCAGGGTCAGCATGGACCAGGATTTTGCTCAGAGGAAGTCAGCAGAGCTTTCACCTCAGGATGCAGGAACCAAGATTTTGGGTTAAGGACGTGAACAAAGCCGTGTGAGCACTTTCACCACATTTCTTTTTGTCAGAAGCAGAAAACCACTGCATGACTGGTTTGCTCCTGGAGACAGACCCTTAAGGGAGCTGCTGGTGAGTTTGGAGGGCTACAGCAGAGACGCAGTCTGGGTTGGTAGTTAGGGCCTGGCAGCACTCATCTTTGTTACAGCAGGAGCTGCTGAGCAGAGCTGGTGAATGGGTCAGACAACAGGCTTGAGGACAATTGTCAGGGTCCACATCTTGAAGACCTGGGCTAGTGCAGGTCAGAAGAGACAAACTGGCACTGTTAGCCTTTCTGTTTTCATAGCCTCTGACCTCCAGCATCTGTGTTGAAAAGAAATGTATTTGGTCTTTGAAGAGGGCAGAGGGGAGCAGATGGAGACACAGGAGCAGGCAAAACTTCTAACGGGACCATCCAACAAGTGTGGCCAGAGAGTTCTGTTGCATTCATTAATAATAATACTGCACACACACAGTTCTCAATCCTGTATTTTGTGAATCATAAAACAGGGGGAGTCACCCTTTCATGTATGTACTAGGATACCTTCTTTTCAGACCTCAGTATTTCAAATACCTCCAGTGTTGAGTCTGAAGTGGATTTGGCTCTGCTTTGTGAATAAAATCCCAAAGGACCAAGGGCTAAGAGACGCTGAGCACTCATTTCAATAGGTCTTCCCAGTGCAGAGCAGGCAAACTTGCAGGTCACGCGACTCAAATGTCAAGTGTGTGCCCAGTGGTGGGAAGAGCAGAGGGACTTTGTGGCCACAGCCCATTCCTGTGGCTGTGAGTTGAAGTGCAGATACACTGTTGTTCTGCCAGTCCCTATGCAGCTCCCTTCTCACAGATCAAGCCAGTGAGAAAGAGTTTCTTTATTTGCCCAGATTGGAGCGAATTCTGTGTTGCCATGACCTTGCTTTTCTATGACTCCTATTCTAGTGAGCCCTATCTTGTTGCTCACTGACATTTCCTTGAATGCAACTGTTATTTACAGAACAAGAGGTGAATGCTCAGAAATGTTTTTGGAAGCTGGTGGCAAAGGCCAGGTTAATGGTTACTTGTGTGCTAACACAGACTCTGACCCACGCGGTGCAGCCAGGTGGAGAGCGTTGCTATCGTCTGCTCACACAGCGCAGGATGGCACAGCACAGAGACTGCCTATGGCAGTGCTGTCTCCTCACTTTGCCTCATCTCTCATTAGCGGCAGACTCTACCGCAAGAGATGTTTCTTTCGAAACTTAAAAAGTGAGCGTGAATGCAGTTCAAAAGCCTGCTTGTTAGAAGACTAGAAATGAGTGGCAGCCTGAGCTGGAGAGATATAGAAGACTTAAAATACATATATATGAATCATATATGCCAGCCTATAAGCCAGGGTGTATAGAAACCGACCTTTCTGTTTCATCACCGCAAAGTAAACAAACTGCATAATTTGCTCCATCCCACGAGTACTTGTCCCCTCTCTCCTGTCTGTCCTGATGTCACACGCTGCAGCTGCTTTTGGCAGCTTTGCTACCTCCCACTTCCCTCTATTCCTTCTCTCTCAGCCAGTGCAGCAGGACACCCACTCTTCTGTCTTCACTGTTTCCTCATCGAAAATATGGCCCAGTTCATTTGGGAGCAGAGATGAGTCCTGATCAGTTGGGCAGAGGCAGTATAGATGGAAAACATAGGACTACCTTGTGGGAGGGCAGCCAAAACAATCCCAGTTTTACTGTATATCTGTCTTAGATACAGAGGTATAGGTGGCTGGACGCTTATCTGAAAAGGAAGAGGTCCTGCTATTGGTGGAGGAAAACAAAGCCATGTCTGAGTAGCAAGATGAATGTAAAGGTCTACCTCTCAAAAAAAGCATGAGAATGGAGCTCTCAGACCTGGGCTAATACGTCTTCAAGTACTCAGCTTTGAGTTCAGACTCAATGTCTTTTCACAGTCTTGTCTGAGGATGTATCTGTTCCAGCTTGAAGAAAGTCCTCAAGAGAAAACACATTTTTACAATTGCTAGCTACATTGCACAAAAAGTTAATGTTCTCCAAGCTGAAGATCTACATTTACTTTGTCCTTGAGGTAGGCAATCTCCATCAGAAAAGGTGTTCTTCACTTACAGAAGCAAACAATTATTCTTCATGAAGCTGATGCATAAAATAAGCTAAGAAAGCACTCTCCTGTGAGTACAGCAGCCTGTTAGAAGTCCTGAGTAAGCAGCACTAGAAATCTATTACTTCATGGAGGCTGGAAAAGATTTGCTTTGTATTTTTAGCCCAGTTGACAGTTTTGTTAACCCCGCTCCCTTTTGAACCTTTTTCATGTAAATATTTTTCAATAGTAAGTATATAGAAACAGTGGGGTAAAGGAGCAGGGAAATTTAAGAGGAGCACGTGAGACTGGCAGTCCTGGAACTGAGACCTGTCATAAAACACGAACTCTGCAGCCCGATATCCTTCTGCTCTCTAGCAGGTTTCCACACCGAAAGACTTCAAAGTTCCCCTGTGTAACAACACACAGTCCATCTCAATGCATTTAGCTAGGAACCCTGTCCTCCTAAACGTGCCTATGAGTGGTGCATCTGAGCATTGGTCTCATGGTGCCTTCTGTGGTCAAACTGAAGGGCCCAGGTACCACTCACTATAGCTGACTTCATTTCAATGCAATGCTAAGATCTAGTCACAAAATAAGAGTATGAGCTCTTTATTTGTTCTTGACTGCCGATTTCAGACATTCACCAAGGGATAACCATCTTTCTTCTCACACATCCCAGAAGCTGATGGGCAGTTGTTTTATCAGCCTTTTTCTCATTGTTCCAGAAGACATTTTTTCCTATAAATTTCCAGATAAAGGTGAAACTGTGACCATTGAGAATTACAGATTACAGAAAGGTCAGCCTGCAAGAACACTCTCACCTGCATGCCCTGAATCCTATGTAAAGTATTTCCTAAGCCTAAAGAGCAGGAAGAATCTTAAAGACTCACTCTAATGGAAATTTTGAACATGTACTAAACCACCAGGTGTTAAGGGAGCTTTAGGTGATGGGATTGAGGAAAAGCATCATTTGTGGGGAAATTATGTCATAACTGGAAAAATTGTCTCTGACCCTTCCTTTGCACTGAGGTCCAGCTTTGCAGGGAGATTGGTGCTGGAAGGGGCTGTGCTGGGAGGCTGCAGCACCTCTGCTGTGCAAGGTCTCTGATTGCTGGCTAGAGGAGATTCTGGCAGTGCTAGGGCAGGGGACAGATTGACAAAAACTGTGTGAATTTGTGTGATATTTGCTGATTTCTGACAGATTGAGTTGTTGGATGATTCAGCTGTGAGTAAACCTCTGTCTCCTCCCCACTGTAACTTCAAATAGCCTCCCTTTCTCCTCTCTCCCTTCCTGTGCTGCTCATTTGGATGGAGGTTAGGTGACCTGGCATCCTTTATTCATGAAAGAAGCCCCATAATATATGTACATTTGTTCTATGTTCATGGGGTTAATTCAGTTTTGGCAAAAAGTGCAGAGAAGCAGCCCTGAAGACAGAAATCCTCCATTTTCCTTCCCAGAAACAGACTGTGTCATTCATGCTGCAGAGTCACTGTTCCACAGGCTTGCCTCCTGCCTTGCCTCAAACAGCACGGGGTATTTCAGCTGCTGGTACAGTCCTTGGCCTTGCTGAGACCAGCATAACTGGGTGCCAGACCAGTGGTAGACTTTACAGCTTCCCTTACCTCCTCCTAGCTATAAATTTGGCTGGGAGAAACAAATTTATCTCTTGGGAACCGCAGAGAATCACAAGTTGGTGGCTCATGTCCTCCCCTTCTTGCTGCCCAACTGTAACTCACGGGCAGAGGACTTGCTGGCTTCAGTACAAAATAAAAAGGTCATTTAAAAACTGGTTAACTATCCCTTGTAAAAAGGGAACTGTCCCCTGTTTAATTGTGAAACTTAACACCATCAGAAAATTCCTGTTTATCCCACTTGAGCTATTAGGCAACTTCTCAGAAAGAAACCACATTCATCACTGGGGAATAATAAGTCTTATTTATAGAGTAGCCCATGCACGAAATCCTCTGGGCAACTAACAAAATATAGTCTGGCTTTAAAAAAAAAAAAAAAAAAAAAAAAAAAGAGAAAAAAAAAAAGAGTCTGAAAAAACATCTCCATGTAGTTCAATAAATGCCAGGAGGGGTGAAATAATTTCTTAATGTTTTTAGACCAAACGTGGTCAGCAGTAAATGAGTGTCAAAGGGATTTTTAACAGACATTTTCTGGAGTTACACTACCATCCTCCTCCAAACAGTTGTTATCCGTGTGGGATGATCGCAAAAAGAAGAGAGAACACAGTTGAAGAGGTGGCTGTGTCTTGACCCTCAGATCACCAGAACACCCCTTCTGTCACTAATATGGAGGTGACTGTGCTGAATGCCAAGTGACATTAATTTTACCCTCAGATGTGGCAAATTAGGAGAATAAGCCTTCTGTTTAAAATATTTCCTGGTGAAGCCTCGAGGTCCCATCCCAAGGGAGGAAATGTTGGTTTGTCTCTTCAACCCATGTGAGTGGGGCAATCTCCCTCCTCCAAAGGGGCTGAAGCCACAAGGGGACCTGAGGGTTGCTGTGCCACCCTTGAAGAGCTGCTTGTCCCCTGTGTCAAGAGCGGGTGTCACTGAGCGTTAACCAGACACAGCACCAGGGGAAAAGTGTGAAAAAGGACAATAATATCCAGCCCCTTTTTCCCCCTGGCTGAAATGTATGTGAAGTCCAGGGAAGAGACTGGGGACCAGAGCCACAGTTGGTCTCCATGCCAAGGCTCTCATCCATACTTGCTTTTTAAGGAGCAAATTCAGGATGCTATTGAAAACCAGATGATAATTTATGCAGGTACAATGTATCTCTTAATATCTTCCTTCCAACTACATTTCCTGTATGTTGCAGCTTTTATTTTAATTATTGCATTCCAAATGACTTGCCTTTCAGTCAGCAAGACTGAAAGATCTTGAAAGACCCCAGAAGTAATTTATGAGCAATTATCTGATATTCATTTTTAGCAGTCTGTACTGTTCCGATTTCTGTCACCTTGGAATATTCTTCGCCACAGTCTAGATAATTTAACTAATAGGAGGGACACCCGTTTTAAAAGGGGGCTTTCTAATGACAGGCCCTGCTGAGCCTGCTGACACTGGTGCGGGTAGTTGGAATTATTATGGTGATTCTCAGCATTTTCATTAATCTCTTCTGCATTCTCTGGGGTTTCTGAGCTGAAACTTGCCAGGCAAGGTCTTAGCAAAGTAACAATTTCTTTCTCTTTCCTTAGGGTCTTTTTTCCTATTGTGAGAGTCTATTAAATAAGGTAAAAGTAGTTCACAAAACTACAAATGAAGATGGTAACTACAGGCTTAAGGCATGTATAAGGAATGCAATGAGCATCTCCTGGAGCAGTGAATTCCCTCTTTCCTATACCCTCCACCGGAAAATCAGGGTCCAGCAGGGAAAGACAGGGTAATTTTTGGATGCTGGCCACTCCTTTGTCAAGATTATGGGTTTGCTGAGGATTGCTCTGTTGGCTCAATGGGAAGGTGATGGCCACCAGCAGGTCACTGCAAAGAGGTCCTGTGGCCATGTCCACATGTGTGGCCTCTGACATAATCTGATGGCAACCGTGCTTGCCCCTGGGCTCCACAGAGGCACAGGAAAGTGATGCAGTGGCAGCACATGGGAAGAGAGGAATGAAATGCATGCAAAGTGCCACGTGAAGGCCCATCAGCTGTGGTTTCTCCACCTGGCAGGTCACAACGCAAAGCACACTTATTCCCTCTGTGCTTGCCCAGGCACGGCTGAAGTGTCCTCCAACACATGTGGGAGAGCAGGGCGTGACGGAGACTGTGGTGTGGGTTTGCACAGCACAGCCAAGTGACCGTCCATTCCACCCCCCGCCTCCATCGGGTGAAGAAAGTCGTTCAGCTCCATTGTGTTGGACCAGCCCTGAGAGCACAAATTGTTCATGGAAGAGCCGGTGGAACCAAAGCTCTTGCATTCCTGAAGCATAAGGTCTCTGAAGGGCTCCCTCATAGATGCACAGTGCCATGGAGGCAGCGGGACCCAAATATCTACTGTCATTACGTCACCAGCTGAGAAGAGTGTGCCCACAGCTCTTGCAAAGAGAATTAGCCCCAGGAGCAGAGACGCCCTGGCAAAAGAAGTATTTCTTCATTCTGGTCACTAACAGAAATCATCTGTTTTCATCCCCCTTGGGTCCAATTTGCCTGTTGAGACTGATGGTGCTTCAGAAGACAAGAAAATCCCACTATTTGCCTGTACAGCATCAACTGCAGGAGGCCTTATTTTTGTGTGGAGCTTTTGGGCGCTACCACAATCTGAATCACAAATGTCATTTTTGTGTTTATCTTCTCTTCCCTTTGATCTTTCCCACATTCCTATTGCTGATAGGAATAGCTGTTTCAGCTAGCTTAGAAACAAATATTTATTGCAGCTATGCTTTTCCAAAATAGCAATTGTATACTTTTAATCAGATCAACTTTTACTACTTTTTTTTAAAGCGTGTATCTGGAAGCTAAAGGGAAGGAAAGGAAAACCATTTAGAAAGGCACAGGATATGGGCATGTGCATGTGTCCCAGTCCTCTGGACTACAGTGTGCAGAGCTGAGCACAAAAATGACTGCTCTTCTCAGCAAACATCAGAGTCTTTAGACATTTAAACATTCAGCATGCAGAGGAAGAAAAGGCATGGCAGCTACCAGTTAGCTGGGAGGTTTTGTTTTATTTCTCTCTCTGTTCCTCTTGAATGCACTTAGAGGGGATGGCTCAGAGGATTCAAACTTCCTTGCTTGCTTGTGGGAAAAAAATCATCCCTGCTTTGGGAACCCAACTTGTCTACCCAAGCGGGAAGTCACAGATATAGCACATCAGTGGGTAAGAGAAATGCTTGACTTGCCCCCACCCCGACACATCAGAAGTGAAACCTAGGTCAAGTCTTTTCATGTGTTGCTCATAGCTTCTTTAAAATAGTGTTTCCACTGATGCACACCAACATGATGAACAATTTTCATGTATTATTAATGCGTTTCTTTGTACCGTGTTCCGAAAAAAAAGTTTTGATTTATTCCACACCTTAAACCCAATGTGACAAACTAGTGAGATGGCAGCGGGCTGTCTCTTTCTTTCTCCAAGATTTGAAAACTGAACTTAAAAGTCTGGAATTATACTCAGATGCATTCCACTCTTGTAATATTAACATTTTTTTTTATTACCTGAACTATTTTCCCTGTCTCCCTTGACTCCCACAGCAGGGACTCTCATATTATTTCCTGCAGTGTTCCACCCCCACTTTCAGAGACCTGGATTTGAGGAGCTGCCCTACCGTTTATCAAAGCTTTTCCCTTGGTCATCAGAGAGAGTCTTGTCTGGTTTGGGCTCTATGAAATTGTCTGCTTCTACTTTTTTCCTTGCTTTTTCTTCCTCTTCTTTGTATCGAGTTATCTGTTCACAGCTGAGTAATCTCAGTAGAACTGCGGGGATGGAGATCTTCTTGCCTCACGTCAAAGAGACAGAACCTTTTTCAGTTGAGCCAGGGATTGGCGATACGGACAGGTATTTATCAGTGCACACAAAAAGTAGGTATGAGGCGTCTGCTGTGGCAATTCCTGTGCAATATTGTATTGATCATATATACCTCTGACCTCTTTTTCTGCCCTCTAACTGTACAGTTCACCTCCACCAAGACTAACTACTTCCAGCCTTCTTTACTGCTCAGTGCCTCTCAAGCAGCAACCATCTTTCTGGGAAAAACAAAACAAAACAAAATCAAAAGAAAAAAAAAACACCTCACCAATCAGAAGAGGAAAGTCTTTGTTTCCTTTCTTCAGGATGTAGGATCTTCTCCCAAACCAGAGCTGTAAAATTTATAATATCCATTCTTAGATGAGCTGATATGTTTAAAGCTCAATAGATTGTAAAACAGGTTAAATCATCACCATATTTATCCCACAGAGATTTGGGAATCATTTGTTTGAGAAGAGAAAAAAACCTAATTTTTAAGCCCAAGGTAGGTTGTAAGATAATAGACTTTAAATTGTCAGTGTTGTTGCACAGAGAAAATCACAGATCATTTCCCAGTGAAACCACTGATACCAAATTCGTAGATGGACTCTATCATCAGCAGATATTTTAAGTATACAGTATTAACATAGATGATCCAACTGCAGCGTGGTGTGACATGACTTTAAGCAAATGTTTTGGCTGGCCTTGCTTGGGGGTTAAATTCTTTGTGTGTTTTCAACTGTCCTGCTCGTGGTTTTTTTCTCGCAATGTAAAGCCTCTATCCTGACTGTGCTTTACTTCTTAAGCTCTTTAAAAACATTTCTCTCTGCAATTCTTTTTGTAGTGTAGTGAGTTCACATATATAGAATTGTTGGTTGTTCCTAATCTCTGTCCATTTGCATGACGGTCCTGTGAGTAGGAGCCTCTCAGAATAGAAATAAGTCTCCCCTTCCTGAGAGTTTGGAAATCATCTCACCCAAATCAGCATCTATGATAAAGATGCTGACACCAGTGTTGTGGATGGCTATTATTTATTTATGTTCTCATGACTGGGTAATGGAGTTCTGTCACCTGATATTAATAGAAATATCTTTTTACAGCAACATTATATTTATGAGTACAGATGATGGGGACATTTTAAACTTCACTAATCACTTCCATGAATATTTGCTTGAACAGAAATCTAAATCTACTTTCTCAGTATTTGTTTTTCAGTTATTTGGGGGAAAAAACTGATTTTTTTTTTTCCAAATATCATTGCCACATTTTCCTTAAAAAAAAAAAAAAAAAGGAGAGTGAGAAAAAGAGAGAGAAGATCCCTCTTCTGCTGTGTTTCTATGTTGCAGCCCTTTCTGAGCATATGCAGTTGTGGGGGAACTAATCACTTTCTGTGGCTATTGTAGCTGACAACTGTAATCACAAAAACATTGATGTTTGCATGAGATCCTGGCTATGCACAGAAAGCAAATTTTGAATGCTTAAGTGAATGTAAGGAAACAAAATCTCATTCTAAGAGTAACACTCGACAATCTGCTAATCAGGCAGTGAAAAGGAAAGCCATATGAGCTGTATACACCGAACCAAGATTTACCAGTGCAGTTTAATCCACCCTTACCAAAGGGTTGTAGGAGACTGTCTTGCTAATGGTTACAGAATGCAAAAGCTGTGAGGTATTAATGCACGTTTTGTAAACAGAAAAGGTGGGCAAATCTATAGAATAAATTATACATAATTTTTCCCCACTTCTTTTGCCTGCCAGCATAACTATGCCCATACTGTGCTGAAAAAAGGGTTTTCACAGATTTGTGATGTTAACTGTTGAATCTATATTTATGAGTTTCCATGATGTTTCTGTAATAATAAGATTATTAACATCTTTTTTACTTAGTATGAGGCACTAAGGCAATCAATGCATGAAACTAACCCGCCTGTAACAGTAGCTGGTTCATTGGCAGGGACTGCTGTAAAGAGCGTGGTGAACATTAAGGAATATGCATTTATTTTTTATTTTTAGCAGGCACTCAATATTCTGTGCAAATCCAGCATGGGAAAGGGGAATGGAATTTATAACATCTCATTGGCAAAGAATCCTTCCCAGAATGGCATCATTCAAACATTCTATACCTTTTCTTTCTAATCCTGCACCTTAAGGTGCTGGTGAAAAAAACATGAATAACACAAGTCTTAAGGCAGACCAAGAGATAAGTTGTTGGTCAAACTGGTCCTCCATTTTGAGTGTTGTCCCCTGAGTGTGGTTATACCAACAGCCATGCCCATATAATATTTTGTCTAGTTCCCATTTTCACAATTAGCTCATGAGAATATCATGTCAGGCTCTTTCAAAAGCCTTATGCCATCTTCAGAGACACCTTGCTCATGCTGAATTCTGCTCTGTCCTTAGTATCGCCTTTTCTTTCAAGTGAGACCAGGATAGATAGGGAGGCAGTCCTCGACGTGACTAGCAGAATCTGGATCTTGCACCCCTTTGAGAATCCCCAAATTTGGTGACATCCAGATCCTTTGGTGGGGATTTGGTAGCCTCACCATTGATGTACAGTCAAAGGCCAACTTCAACACTCATATCAAATCTTGTCACTGTGAGGAATGGTTGCACATTGATGGCATGGTGCTGAATATGCCATTTTGACTAGGACAGAGTGTGAACATATTCAGTTCTTAAAATTTATTTAATCAGATTGGAAGTCTCCTTGCTCAACTGAAGAGCTTGCAACAGCATGTGAAAGTGACAGCTAGGGAAAATGCCATCATTAGGAGTATTTCCATAGTGTCTATGGCTCTCCGTCAGCAGGCAGACATGCTAAAGTGATGCACACAGTATTTTCACATTCATATAAAGTATATATGAGTGGCCTTTGTAAGTTTGCTGTGTATTCAGAGAAAGCTCAAACTGAGGATCTGACCTGAATTTGGAATTGAGTGATCCTTTCAGTTAAGTAAAACCTCATTTTTCGTTACAAGAATCCATTTATTAGGTGAACCAAAAACCCCATAAGCAGACAGTTTTAGGATTTCAAAGTGCCTTCATACAGGTTCTAGGAAACAACTTGCAAAACATGCAGGAATTTATACAGAGATGTTTAATAAATCAAAGAGACACTTACAACAATGAACATCACTCAATTTAGGTGATTAGTTCTTTACAGTCATTAGGACTGGAGACCAGAGTGTGTGGACTAGTCTCTTTTTATAGATGATTGATGGGATGAGAGAGATCAGAAACAATATTGTAGACAACAGATGAACAGAGAATATTAAAAAAGCAATGGGGGGAGGATTGAAGCCCTGCTGAAAGATTAAAGAATAGAAAGAAGTACAAATGAGCAAATCAATTATTGTGTGAAGATTTCTAGGATGTTGTTTAATTCATATTGGCCTGTTCTATATTTAGTTTCCTCACAGTTTCTTTTTTTATTGATGTTTCTTTTAGTTCCCTCTCTGGAATCTGATTCTAAGATGCATCATTGAATGATCCTTTGAGGGGAAATGTTACAAAATGAGACCCAATGTAGCAAACATTTTCTGACATGAGCCGTCCTGCCTTAAATAAGCAACATTCAATGACGCTGTTTTGGAGTATGAAAATTGCTCAAAGAAACAAAAAGTTTGCAAATGTGGGCCCTGGAACACGTATATCTGCTTGGGGAGGGAATGGCAAAGAAGAAAAGGGAGGGATTAAGTTCAGACATGCTTTTTCCTTCCCCAGGAATTTATTTTAGCACCAAATATATGGGTCGGGTTGCTGGAAGGATGGTCCCAAAGACATGCAGAGCAAAGGGGGTTTATGTGCAGTGCCTGTCTGTCAGACCTCTTTCTGGACGTGATGCCAGGAGTTGGGCAGCTCTCCAATGGGAACCTCAGCTTCAGGAGCAGCTTCAGGGGCCAAGGTAGCTGGGGTTTGCAGCTTGTCCTCCTGCCTGGAGCCTCCTCTCCCAAAGCATCCTGTACATGGTGTGAAAGCTCCTTCACTCATGGGGGTCATTCGCTTTGACTTTCTGGTTCCCACTCAATTAGGTGCACAAGTGAGAGCACTAGTATAGGCAAGGACAATACATGACAGGTTTCCTCTGGGAGCTGGAGAGGGGAACTGGAGCCATTCCCTCCACTTAGCGATTTCTTAAGCCAGCCCAGCGAGCAGGGCATCTTTGGGTCAATGTGTGGGGAGCAGCAAGAAGAGGAGCCTAGAGGATAGGGATTGAGGTGCAGGTGCTGTAGCAGAGCTGTGTGCTGCGTGAGCGCAGTGCATAGAGAGTGTTAGGGGAGAGGAGAGGATGTCTGGGAATGAGTGTCAAGAGTGGAGAAACCTTTGTGCTTATGGGCCGCACCATGGGAAAGGGAAAAGAGGAAATAAATACACATTTAAAAAGTGGTGTACTCTAAGCACAGACCACAGACTTTAAAATAATGTAACCATATTGCTTTGCTGGCTTCAGGATGCCATTATAGAGCCCAGCTTAGGTTGTTCAGGAATCAGTTCTACTTTGGAACATGTTTGAATTAAGTTTAACAATAAATTATTCAGTTTTGCAATGCCTGTCTTAGGGATGATTATAACATCACTGTAATTACTTTTAATGTAAACACTGTTACATGCTGTCACCTGTACCAGCACCTCAACATTCAAAATTTGCGGTGAAAAGTTAAGTGTCTGTCTAAACATGTGAGAAGTGCTGCTTTCCACACAAAATGTCTACTTCTTCCCAGAAAGTTCTTTTTAACAACAGCCAAACAGATTCACTGATACCCTTTTTGTGAAGCATTTCATAGGAGCACGGTGTCTCTTACCTCATCTCTGCTTTTTGGGAGACTATGATGCATCACAGAAAGATTGCCAACCAGGAGGTCCGTTTTGCTACCGAGGGTTAGGGGAGGAGGAACTTGACTACTGCTACCATGAAACATTGTGATGGTAGGCTCATACCAAAGTTTCCCAACCTTAAAAATATTCAGTTTTTGGTTTAGGACTCTGAACCAGGAAAACCATGTTGAATTTCCAGTGAGCTGATACAGTTGTTGGTTGCTGATGAGGGAAGTCTCCCTGGACAGTGTCTGTATTTCCCTTTATGAACCCCAGATGCTGATTTTTCACAGTTCCATGTCTGTCCATTCCAAGTCTGGCCCTTCAGAGGCTGTGCTAGTGGTGTGGGTGCAGAGGCCCTCTGGTCTGCAAGCATCTTGCTCCCATTGCTTTCGATGGGTCTGGCTCTGGGTACCCACCATTGCTATAACTTTAAAGCCTGCAGGATGACTGGTTTGACAGCAATGAGAATAGAAAGTGGAGAGTGGGAAAGGGAACAAAGAGATTTGGGAACAGCTTAGTCAAAAAAGGGCCAGTTAAAAAGGACTGGAGGGAGGCAAGCAAATAGTGCTGGATGCAGTGAACAAGGGGGAGGAACAGTGGTTGGGGTCTTCAAAGGAAGGTAAGGGGGAATTTGGTGGGAGAGGGACACAAAATCCCGTAGGATCTGCTCACAATTCCAGTGACTAATTTACAAGCTATTAGCCCTGCTGTTATTGATCTGGAGCTCACATTTAGCATTGCTGCTCAAGAGACAGCTTTCTTATCCCAGACAGTCTTATAAAAACCATAATCAATTTTACTTGTGGTTGCCACTGCTACATGGGGAAAAGTGCAAACAGTGCTGTGCTCCTTCCGTTATAAGTTTCAGAGAGACTTAAATTAAAAAAATACTTGTTTGACTTCAACTATGTAAAAAATGAGCTAGAATACTGGATCAGTGTTCATAGAAAAATTGCTTTTCAGAAAGAAAATCCAGGGTCAAAGTATAGATCTAAGATGATGGATCAAATAGAGGAATTGTAACCTGGGGAAGCTAGGCTTGAAATGAGATCAACATCTTTATGCTCAACCAAATTGGCCCCGCTCATCATGCTAGGCCAGCCAAGTTAAACATGAAGCCAAGATAAACATGACATAAGTACAAGAGCTGTTAGACATTTCATCACCTCCATGTATGAGAACCAAGGAGGTAAGGCAGGGGCTACAGCTGTGTGCTGCTTCAGTTGTGCATCCTTTCAGCTAGCCGTTCAGATGGTTAACTCTGTCAACGTGTAGTAATGAACATTAGTAAATAGATGAAAATTGGAAATATTTTGTATATTCTTATTCAGAGTGCTGCACAAGGAAAAGTGAACACCTGAAGAGAATAAAGTAGTTGTGTAGTTCTTAAGAAAGATTTGTTGGCTCTATCAGAACTGCATAGCTGTACTCATAACACTTGCGCATCATTGCATCTGAAGTTATTTCTCTCTGTTATTTTAGTCATTTAGATGATTCATTGAACAGCATACTCAATTATTCTGCCAAAGAATTCCCAGATATTTAGTATATGTATTACTGTATGATATCCTGTTGGATTCCCGTCCTGGAAACAGATGGTATCTCACTGTCCCACTGAACAATGTGAGATTCCTGTTTGAACTAACAACACTACAGTGAATGGGAAAAAAAAAAAAATCATCAAAAATTAAAATAATTTTTTTTAAAGATGTATTTTGGAACACTGGGGTTTTTTTTTTAAATCCAAGTGTTTCCTAGTTTGTGATTGCCTCTAAATGCATGCAAAATAGCATGGGGGTCAGACTTCATAGAATCATAGAATCATTTAGGTTGGAAAAGACCTTTAAGATCATGGAGTCCAACCACCAACCATGCC
>VYZV01016834.1:29823-41250 GCA_013401275.1 Pandion haliaetus | reverse complement strand
CCCCTGCCACAACTTGAGGGCTTTTCCTCTCATCCTGTCACCAGCCACCTGACAGAAGAGACCAGCACCCACCTCACCACAACCTCCTTTCAGGTCAGTTGTAGAGAACGATAAGGTCTCCCCTCAGCCTCCTTTTCTCCAGGCTAAACAACTCCAGTTCCCTCAGCTGCTCCTCATAAGACTTGTGCTCCAGGCCCTTCACCAGCCTTGTTGCCCTTCTCTGGACACGCTCCAGCTCCTCAATGTCTTTCCTGTAGTGAGGGGCCCAAAACTGAACACAGGACTCAAGGTGCGGCCTCACCAGTGCCGAGTACAGGGGGACGATCACTGCCCTGCTCCTGCTGGCCACACTGTTTCTGATACAGGCCAGGATGCCATTGGCCTTCTTGGCCACCTGGGCACACTGCCAGCTCATATTTAGCCAGCTGTCAACCAGCACCCCTGGGTCCTTTTGCACTGGGCAGCTTTCCAGCCACTCTTCCCCAAGCCTGTAGCATTGCATGGGGTTGTTGTGACCCTAGTGCAGGACCAGGCACTTGGCCTTGCTGAACCTCATACATACTTCATTATGGCTTTTCTTCTTCAACAGGAAAAAAGTATTGACCACAATGTTCATTACATTCAGCTTGTTTGGGGATTGTAAAAGTAAATTAGTAATGAGGGTGGTGTCATCTACATTGCAGTGCGAGAGGAAAAAAGACACGGATGCTGGCTGAAGTGGCACCAAGATGTGTGACAACTTCTGCAGTTGGGCAGCATCCAAGACTGCAGAAGTATTTCCCAAGGGAGCTCTGGGGCTGCAGCCGTTACAGCTCCACAGCCCTGGGTGCCTGGTGTGGTCTGTGCCTTTCTCAGAGTACAGAAAAGAGATGGAGATTCCCCAGAAGTCAGTGAAACTTTGCCTAACCCTGTTTTGCCTCCTTTCAATCCCATGCAGCTTGTGAGTCTGTGGGCCAAGGACCACCTGAGACTGGGCCATCAAACGCAGCCCACAGCAGCTGATCTGTGCCACCGTACTACAATGGCCACCTTTCAGGAGGGTGGCAGAGGCTCCTACCTTCATTTGACTTGACAGCTGCTATTTGACATGTTTTGGAAGTGCCTGGCTCTGACCAGTGTGAGGTAGGTCCGTGCACCTCTGTGCAAGCTGCTGCCTGGTGCCCTGCTGACCCCAGCCACCCTTCTGGGCTGCTGCTCCTCACCCCCTGGTGAAGAAAATCCTCATGCCAGGCCTTAGTGTTGGGCTCTTTCAGGTCCAGGAGCATCACTTGTTTTTTGCTGTTACAGCTTCTTCTTTCCTTCCTATGCTTTTATTGCTGCCGTCAGGTTAAAAGCCAAACACTGCCCCATTCAGAAAACCCATCTTTTCCCCCAAAGCAGCAGGATGGCACTGTCAGCTCTTGCCAGCTCTCCCCTGTCTCTGCTTCCGCCTCTAACTAACAATCCCATCAGAGATTATCTTATGGGGGCATGGCTTGTATATGTTCCCTCGGACTGATGTTCCCTGACCTGCACTTTGTCTGGAGAAGTACCAACGGAGCCTGTGGAGGAGGTGTTTGGTAACTGGAGCAGAAAGACTATATTAGTTCTACCTTTGCAGTGTAAAAATATCCCTGTTTTAGGACAGTTGGACAGAATTTGGCCCTTGGGATTTATAGCCTAGGCAGGTTAAGTGAGAGCTGTGCATATTAAATGCAGACTTTGAGGTAGGCCATCGCATCTTTCCTAAAATGATGTTACCCTACGGTCAGATTTTGTTTGTTTTTAACACTCTGCAAATTTACTACAGGGGCTTTGATGCATGTTTTTCAGCTTGAAAGCAAAGCTGTCTTCCTTCATCCACCACTTTACAATTTTAATGCTTTTAGCAGGCAGCTCCAAGACACAAAATGGGCTCAGAAAGCTGCACAGCTAACAAGAATATCTGGAGCTGTTATAGGAAAGATTTAAAAGAACACCCAAGAGGCCAAAAGGGGACAGAATACCTTTTGGCCAGGGTATGCACCAGTCTTTGACTGAGGACAGGAACAAAGCTCCACCATGGTAGGTTGTTCTTCAAGGGCTCAGTGGTGTTTATGCACCTTCAGAGAAAGAGTTGGGTACCAAATCAGCGTCAGAGAGAGGTTGCTGGTCCTGGTGTGTACTGCTGGAGTGGGATTGCCTCTCTCTCTAACAAGCTGAGACTCTTCTTGCACTAGCTTTGAGCTTGCATAAAGCCTTTGAAGAGTTACTTCTGGGTTATAGCAGCGGGGACGAGGGAAGAGCCCTTTTGCACGTCCAACAGAACTTTCTGCTGCCTGCACTTATTCTGGTTTTTGTTTGTTTGCTTGTCTTTAAATTTTTACTGTGCTTTTGATCTGAGCCCAAGAATTGAAACCATCACTGGGAATGTGCTGCTAGAGAGAATTATGAAACAAAATGCAACCGCAACACTTTAAATGTTGATTTAAGTGGTGTCTAGACCTCATGCTGGCTTTCTGCACCAAGATGAATTTCACAAACAGAATACCCCTCCTCCCCTTCCCAGATCTTATATTAAAATTCAATTCCCTATACTCTCACTCAACTCTGTTCCTTCTGTATAAAGAGGAATAATAGGGCTTCTGCTTTCTTATTTTCATTTGCCATTTGAAAAAGGCTTGTATTTAATGGAAGTGGAGGGAACACTAAAAAGGAAGCATGAACATATATAGAGCTTTTGAGTTAGTAAGTTAATTAAAGAAAGCCACAAAATGGTAGCAGTGGAAAAGGCCAAAGTCAAAGCATCGATCTTTGCATATCCCATGGCATTGCGGTTGAGTCTGAAGAAAGATGTCCTGACCCTCAAAGAGACTGGCTTATGCTCTTGTGGGCATGGTGCTCATGTCTGATGCAGGCAAGTATTTCTAGAACTGCTGTTCTTATTAAAGTTGCATTGTAGATATTTTTATTTTTCTTTTACCTTAGGAGTTTTCTCTCTTCACTTATAGCTGTACTGATTTGTTTCTTCTGGTGTTAGTAACTAGCTCTGCAGTTAGTGCATCTAACACCATAATAATACACACACACCAGACAGACATAGGTAGATCCAGCACAGAATATTCATTCGTGTTGGAGGATGGAGAAGAGTTATCAGCCAGGAAGGGCTTGAAACGCTTTACAGGATCAGAATTCAAGTGCTGTGCACAGTGGCAGAAAAATGCCCAAGGGAAATATTTTTCAGTGGAAATTCCCATTTTTTGGGGGGGAAGGACAAAGTAATATTTCTGCTGTTTATTTTGGCAACCAAAACTACTCAAGCATTATAGACTACAATACTTAGTGATAATTCCAGATAAATCATTGAGACTATAGTCTTATAGGTTAGTCTTTTCCTTCTTTTATACTAGACATCACAGCCAAGACATAGTACCTCTTGTGCTTGGAGCTGCTTATTAATATAGGAAAAAATACTGAGCCAGAAGAGTTTATTATCTAAACAGGCAACACATAATGAAAGAAGAGAAGTTACTACCCACACTCTTCAGGTGGGAATGATGCCATATTGAGAGTAAATGATTTGTTCAAGGCAGTATAGATGGCTATGCAGAAACTCCCCAGTCCACCACAGTTCTGATCCAGTATTTAAGACTTTTTTCTTCTATTTCTATATGTTTTCATCTATTTATTCTCAATTTTAAAAGATTGGATGGTTCTTATCTAATTTTTTCTCCATATTTATTGTTTGAAGACACCTAGACTGTCACAGAGAAGTGCTTCATGTCTGATGAGCAAGCCCTCATCACTAAGATGGGCTTGGAGATGTAGGGAATGGGATCATTCCCAAAAAAAGAACATCTGCACCCAAATCCTCCACCACCTTTGAAGTCTTTTGCCATGCACAGCAACACACTTTATGCACTCCTGTGCCCTGAAAGGGTTGGCCGTATCCTGATGGGCAAGGAAAGCAAGATGGTATATGTGGGCTCAGAACTTTTAAGAATCAAAATGGCTCCAAAGCTTCTTTTCAGTTTTTTGAAAGTCCTAATGACAAGACATTTCCACACATAAGAAAGAGGAAGGAGTTTCACTTGTTAAAACTTTAGTGCATCTTCTAAAATCAGCAGAAGTTGCAAGCAGATTTGCCTTTCCATAGGGTCTGACAGGAGGACCACTTTGACACAGACAGAGGGGCAGAATGAAATGGATCCATAGAACATTCTCATCGGTCAAAATTCTCCCGGGAACAAAGAGAGACCCAGAAGCCTTGTCACTAGCATCTTATTCTGTAGATTTATGTGGCACAAAAAGATATGAGCGTTGTACGAGTCCTCTGCACAGACAAGATTTCACTCAGCAGCTTGAGAAGGTCAATTGAGTGTTAAATAGCACCCAGGATAACAGGGTAAGATCACTATGTGCCATGTAATGCTTTTTACATGAGCTGTGCACAAGGGCATATCTAAATAAAATGCATAGGAAATAGCATCACGCAAATATGATCTACATTTTTTCTTGATCAAAGAGGCTGAGGGAAAAAAATAATTAAAAAGTAAAAGCCTTATGCAATGAGATTTAAAAGAAAACTTTGGAGGCTGACAAGATGCATCTGGCACAACTTCAAAGTCCATCAAAGTACATAAATCAATGTTTGTCAATAGCAGTTTTGCATCCTTTAATTTATCTTTCATGGATATAAAGCATGATGTTATTAGGACCCAGTCCATACCTTAATTCTGTTTAAGTTTTGATGAATCAGGACTCTATTAAAATTCAGTGCAAATCAGCTTACTCAAGGACACATTCTATAGTCATGTGTTATCTAACTCCTTTTATCTTGCTGTCTTTCTAACTAGTTAAAGAATCTGGAATCTCTTAAAGTTGTGTGTGTGGCCACCAACATACTAAATCTCAAACAAGTTTTACTTGTAGGCACCTGCTTAAATTATGCACATGTGGCATAAGTAGCATACCTAAATTCTTTGTGCATTTTTTGATGTATGAAATCTCCTGTAGCATGTTCAGGCTCCAAAGTGAGGAATCATCAGAAATAAGGTTCCCTGACATCCAAATTTCAGCACTTGTCACTGAGTCTGTAATCAAGTGTTCACATCTTATCTTTTTCACCGGAAAATCCCATTCAGGATGGGAAATTATGAGGCCCTTGTGATTTCATGGTTTTCTTCCTCATATTTTAACACGTGGGGACACCCCACCCATCCATTTTATTTACTGTTCACTATTCAGGTCCTCCTGAGCAGACAACCATATTCATTTTTCTCCTGGTGTTGTGTAAGGTGCTCAGCACTATTCTATTTAATTGTTTTATAACCATAAAGAAAACATATTGCTAGGGAATTCCTTGTGAATTTGGGCTGTGATGTGAAAACACTGTGTTTCTATCACCCTCTTCCTTCTTCCTAGTCAGGCTCTAAACTATATGGGAGAAAGAATATGTCTTTTCATTTGTTTTCATAACATTTAGCACTAACAAGATCTGATCAGAAAAAGTTTGTCAGCATTTCTGCAACAGAGGGTTGTTTATTCTTGCAATAATATTGTGATTTCCTCAGTTGCTACTGCTGTTACAAATTCTTCAGCTTCTGGAGACTGGGGGTTACTCAAGAATTTCAATTTTTATTAAAAAAAAAATTGTCCATTTGTCGACAAATGCTTGAGAACATGAACCTTGGTGTCTGAAATTTAGAAAATAATAAAAAGCACACTTTCATGTTTTTAAAAATCTTGTATTTTATAGCTAGATCTCACTATTTTTTCAGGTGGAAGGGAGAGAAGTAAGTCTGATTCATACTTTTTTTCAATTGACAATAATAGTTGAAAAATAATTCTGATAAAAGGAAAATACTTTGTTTCATTTTTAATTTATGCTATTCCCATATTTGATACTTACTGATTTGAAACATTTACCAGAGGTCAATGTAGTGATTACCTGGACAGGATGCACTTATTTGATCAGGGCACTCTGTTGAACATTAAACAGTATTTGAAGCACGGTTAATTATTTGCACTGAATTAGCTCACCCTCGAATGATTGTAGCTTGTCTGAAAAAAACCTATGCAAGAAGAAAAAGCTAATTTCAAGAAAAAACGAGCGTAAGGATGGTTAAGAGTGCTTTGACCCTTCAGGTTCTTCCACTGGTCATTCTCCTAGGGAACACACATTTGTGCGTGAGTATGTTTTTATATTACTTTTCTTGCCATGTGCCAGCTCTGCTCCTTGCTGAGCCCTTCCCAGGCAGCTGGAGCATTTAGCTGAGTATCTGCATTTCAGGACATTGAGGTGCCCAAGCAAACGCTGTATAAGAGGGAAACCCCATGGTTTTTTGGAGCAGATATTTACAGTGACAAGGAATGGCCCATCCTGGTGCGGTCGGTGGCCAGCCAGCTCCCAGGGGTGTGCGGTGGGGAGTGCAGTTGCTCCCCCAGCCCTGGGCACTGAGAGATGCTCCAAACCAGAGAGATGCAGCATGGACTGCTCGTCTTCATGCTGAAGGGACTAGGTACCAGATTAAACAGGTCAGGGGTATGCACTGGCTTGGCAGTTTTGCAAGCTCTTTCGTGAAAGGTAAAATTTACCCCAGCCGCATGTTTTGAATGGCTGAATTGTCATTGCCACTAACATTGAAGGAAGGTTGATGGCAAAATATTCAACACAGCTAGAGATGCCCGGAGCCCTGCTCCAGTAGAGCTCGATATACTTTCCCAAATTTATTCATCTCTTCTTTAAAGAAGACTGAAGGAACGACTTGTAACCAAAGCAAAGTTAAAAGTCAGTTTTAAAAACATTTCTTTTGTTCCTCCAAGCACTGCAATCAAGTAGCTTTTCTCATGAAGGAATCTGAGGTTCTTTCAAACCTCTGCTTTCTTAATGATGGTTCCTATGCATGCAGGTTCATATTTACTGAAATGCATTGCAAAATTTCAGATGTTGACATGTTTAAATTGAGTCCTTTGGGAAAAACATATAGTGAGAGGGTTTAATGGGTTATAGATTTTTTTGAAGAGTTCACTGAATTTGTGATCACTGATTTTTGCAACACAATAGGGTATTTATTAATTACTGTTTCATCAGGGCTATCTATTTGCTGACAGCAGTGGATGTGGCACACTTGATCCACTGGTACATGTGGCAGCTTACTAAGGGGTTCAGTTCTAGGATTGTTCAATGTCAGATTTACAGATATTGTGGGAACCATCTAATATAAATAAGCTCATAATGAATTGGTTGTGTTAATTCACACTCCGTGAGGAAGATGTAAGTGCAGTCTTAGACAACACAAAGTCTTGCACAGATTTTTCCTAACTAGTCTTAAGTGTTAGATTGTGTCATTAGCTCTGACAATCTTAATCTGACTTTGCTCTAAATACTGCTGTGGAAAAATATAGTGTATATCTCCCCCTGCCCCTGAAAATTCATTAACATTGCTAAAATGCAAAGGCAATTCTGCTGTCACTGAAAAGCAGCACGACAGAATATTCAGCAGGCTGGTTTTTAATAAAACATGTTTTTTCTTCATAATTAATATAACAAGGTTTTCTGGCTTAGCACTTGGCATGGATCCCAGAAAAAAAAAGAGGGGAATGAGTTGCCATGACGTGACCATTGTATCACAAACATGTTATGAGAGGACATTTTTGCCTTAATGATTTGTTCCAAAGAAAAAGTTACACTGAAATAGTTTGAATAAAAAAAGAAAATACTTTGTACTTTGCTGAAATCATGGAAAACACCCTTAAATTCCTATTTCTTCATAATTCTAATTTTTATTCAAATCTGGTTTTAGGAGTTTTTATAAGTAACATTCTGATTTATACATATTATTGGTGAAATATACTAGAAGACAAATGCAGATTTAGGCAGTAGCTCATATCGAGTCAGTCAAAATAGAACAGGAAAGCACTCGGACATTCATGGATCCGACGGGTCTGGAGGAGCACCCTAAGGCAAAATTTTCCATTTGGTTCTTTCATATTACCTGAAGAGAAACTGATTTCACCTGCATGAATCCAAACTATTTCCATAAAAGGCATAAAGCAGCATGATGGGTGCAAGTGAGAACAAGATTTGGTCCTTTATTTTAGCATATATGATGCAACTGAACCAAAGATTGTCTTCAGACATAAGTCTTCTTAGGTTGGGGGCAGGGGTTTCCACTTTTAATTACACTTCTGCTCAGCAAGATACTGTAGTAGAAATGTGCCTGCCATAAGTATTCCTGACTTAGTCAAAGAGAAAAACGAAGAGCTCTGCTGCAGCAGGTTGTGCAATTCAGCTGCATATCCTCCCTTACTCAGACTTGTATTGAAGCAACTTTTCTGAAATACACATAGATTTAAATGGTATGCTTAACTGTTTTGCTGACTTGGGCTAGAGAAATCTGCAACAGGACAAGACCAAGCTGGATCCCACAACACTGCAGCGACAGAGCTGCTCGTACACTAGGCTGCAGCTCCCATTTAACAATGCTCTCAANAAAAAAAAAAAAAAAAAAAAAAAAGTGCTTTTTAAATCAACATACGTTCAGGTCAGGCTTTTTCCTCATATCAGAGTTTCCTGCAAACGCAACACCCCTGGCAGCAGAGAGGAAGACATGCAGGGGCATGAGAGCAGCAGAGATGGCTCTTCACCGAATATTCCAGAACTTCAAAAAATTAATGTCAGCTTAGTTGTGATGGAGAGTGTTCTGAAGTCACTAGCCATGCCCAGCCCAATATCCAGTGCACTTAGTAGTGGAAAGGGAAAGATTAAAGTATCACATTAAGATCAAACAATTGAAAAGAAAACTTATCATAGGTGCCTATCTCCTAGCTGGCCCATATGAGGTAGGAAACTGTTACCAGCAGTACACGTCTTTCCTTGCCTCAGGTGCTTGGAGACCAACATTTTAGCATGTCCCAAAGTCAGCTCTGTCTGACATCTTTTTGTACCCACCAACAGATCTACTTCTATAGTAAACTCCCACCTCTACTCCCCTCACCCTCTCCTCGGTGCTGCCCCACACACACAAGGGCTTTATGCTCCACTGTGTCGCAAACCGATCACTGCAAAGACAAGTGAATGCTGTCAAGCCCGTCTCGATTTGTAGCCCATCAGGTGTAATGCCCTTCTGCCGCCCTCACCTAAATTTGCCTGATGCAGCAGGAAAGAAACAAAGCCTTGAGAGTGCCCCCAGCTAATTGTGCACCGTGCTTTCCGAGAGGGAAGCGTTCCTCACTGACCCCTGAAGGCAATCAGCTTATGCCCTGAAGCGTGCAGGTTGATATCCCGTGTAACTAAAGGGACTTAATGACTTTGCATAAGCTTTAAGTCTAGCAGTATAACCTGCATTCCCGGCACTGGCTGCAAAAGTGTTTGATAGCGCAGCGTGCTTGTATTAGTGTGACAAGGCTGGCTCCTGCAGCCCCCATGAAACAGATTTTGTAGCTTCCCCTTGCTGTGGCATCCAAGGCTGACCCCGTTTTCCACCTGGGAGCACAAGCACACCTCATCCACCAGTAAGCAACTTTAAAAACAGCCAGCTGCTACCAGGCCATCTCTCACGGTGCAAAGATTAACTTGGGAACTTTGATCTCTTGGAAAACAGGAGCAGGTAACTCCTGTGCAGAGAACCAAGCTGGTTTCAGCAGCACCTCTGAGGGGTGTTGCTTTTTTTGTGGATCCCTATGGTTTTTGTATCAGGTGTTACCATGGGAAAGGTTTACAACTGAATAATCAGCCAAATAAAGATGTTAAATGTAAACTTCTCCAGGTACCCAGAGACCAGTCAATAAAGAACATGTCATTTACACTGAGGCACATGCTGCAGTTCAGTGTGGAGGCAGGAGATGTCTTGCTAGCAGAGAGGTGAAGAACTCAGAGGTTTTGGTGGAATCCTTTCAGAGAATGGTTTCCCAGGCTAAAAATACAACATGTGTTGCATGTGTGCTCCAGATGATAATATGCCCTGCTTTCATTATACTGTAACCATGGCCTTGGCTGAGAAATACAATGTCATTGCTGGAAAAGCCACTTTCCCTTGAAGTTCAAAGACTGTCACTACCCAAGATGGTTGCAGGCAAAAATCTGGCCGATTGTAAGAGCATCAGAACTGTCGATTCCCTCCTCCTTTGGCGAGAAGCCCAGACAAAGGTTCCCACTGAGAGCTGTCAGCAGGATCAAGGGGTTCGCTACGAAAAGGCAGTAGTTGTGTCTGCCCTCATGGCTCCTTCATGCCTTATGTCAGTCATGGATGGAAGTTGATCAAATATCCATCCTCATTCTCCGGTTCATCCCCATCCCACCTCCTTCTCGGCTGCAAAGCTGTGACTGCACAGAAGAGCAAATGAAAGGGGTAATATTTGGTTTTTTTGCTGTGGAGGCTACTTTGCAGCAAGTTGCAGGAGAATTTGCAGGACTTAGTGCAATTAAGTGAATAGGCCAATTCCTACCAATGCAGTTTAATGTTTGAACTCCTGTAGTGCTTTTTTGCAAAGTGTGTGTGTATAGGTAGTTTTCAACGCTCTGCTCATCTGTCATGCCAGCTTGAGTAGCTACACTGTTTTCTCTAGAATTACTTCTGTTTTGCACACATGTAAATTCACAGCCTAACCTTGGGTTGTTATCTTTGTGCTGCCTGTTTCTCCACCTGCTTTTATGTTTTAATTATTCTTTTTGATTGTAATAAGGGGTAGCAAATGTACCCAAGACACAATAAACAGTTCAACTGCAGAATGCCCTTGGCAGATGTAAATAATTTCCCTTGAATTTGGGGTCAGATCTTCCTGGCTTTATTCAGAAAGAATCACCTGAAATTAACTGGACATTTTTGTCTGAGAAATATCTGTAGGATTCTGTCCTGAGACCAAGAAAGCTCATGGTTCTGGCATTACTGTTTGAAATCTATTACATTTCATTAGTGTCTCTTTCTTGAGGAGTTGAAATGGAAAAATGAAGAGTATCATGTATCTGCAGTGTTTAACCTTGGTACAAAACCTAATTAGCAAAGTTTTGATGGTTCTTTGGAGAAACAAAGTTTTAGTGAAGTGCTAATCATTATGATGATGATGACGGACAACAAAGGTGAGGTGAAATTAATATATTTTGAATTTCAGCCATTTTTCCACCATTTTTTCTAGGAGCCCTATAAATGTAATCGGCTCCGCACTCAGCAATGCATCAGTACCCGTATAAAATGTCTCTCCCAGATATCTTTTTTTTTTGCAAGGTTTCTTTTTTATGAGCCTAAAGTAATAAAATTTAAAATTGCTCTCCACACATTTTTCCAGCTTCATCCCCCATCTCTGCGGACCTGCTACAAACAGGATCCAGCAATTTTAATCCCTCTTGAGAGAGCACACAAAGTATCGGTGTCGAGCTGCAGCAAGGAGACTGGTGAAACCAGCCCCACAGCCTAATTTCTTCTTTCCCCATCCGCCCCCCCGCCCCCCCTTTTGTTTAAATCCTGCTCC
>VYZV01016834.1:1102-29783 GCA_013401275.1 Pandion haliaetus | reverse complement strand
GCCCCCTCCTGGACCCTCCCCCCTGCAGCCCCCCGCCTGTGCCCCCCTCCTAACAGCCTCCTTCTACATCCCGCATCCCACGTCCCGCATTCGGCATCTCACGTCCCCTCACGGCACGAAGGAAAGGGCAAGCTCAAGCGGGCAGGAGGGAAGGATGTGAGCGCTTCTCCCTCCTCTGCTGAACACCACTATGGAAAGCTTCATGCACGGAGCCAAAAGGCTTAAATTTGGCCCTGTGTTGGCCAGCGGGGGTGAAAAGGCTTCAAAACCAGTGTGGTCTGGTAAGTGGTCCAGTGGACCTCAGAAGGGAGGAGAACAGTCTCCATGCTGAGAGATCAGCTCCACCCGGGCTTTCATCCCCTGTGGCTCTGCTGCTGCAGCTTGTGACAGGTACATGACGGGGAAAAGCTCCAGGACACCAGAGCCTTATGGTAAAGAGTGGGTTTAACTCTTGGACTCTCCATGCCAGGTGCTCCAAGAGCTTTTGTTCCCAGTAACATTTGTACTGTGGCAGCAGCTAGAGGCTTTCATCCAAAAACAGGAATCAAAATTCGGGACTCAGCCACCCTGGAGTACAAGCGACTGCCTGCTCTGAAGGATGTTACTGGAAACCTGCACATTTTCTAGGGCCCCAGTTTATTGCAAGTGGGAATTTAGGATATCTGCCCTTTTGCAGTCAGCTGTGCCCATGGAGGAGTGCTTGGATGGGAGGTGTAGGTGGGTAACCTGGAAAAGAAAGTAGTGTAGCAAAGTGCTAGGTCTCTCATCTTTCTTCTTTTCTTGGTGTGTGAGCCATCCCCTTGGGCATTGCGAGGCTCTACTCTACAGTGGGGGAAACTGAGGCACAGAAGAGCATGATGCAGTCATGTCCTGCACCTCACTCAGCCTGGGCTGAAACCCTCTGGCATTCCCATGTGGTTCCAAGGGCTGCCCTGAGTGCAGGGGCAACCTCACTGAACTCAAACCCTTCTGCCCGCAAACCCTTTCCAAACCCATCAGGCAAACAGCACAACAGGGCACCGCGGAGAGCCGGGGAGGGAGATGCAATGTTTCTCGCTTCACCCTGCTCCCGTTGCTGCTTCCTTGTTCTTTGTTTCATCTATGCCTCCAAAAGAAAGGAGTACACTTGCAGGGTTTGTTTTGGTCTGTGTTTATGGATGAATGCTACCACTAATTGTAAATGGAGCAATTAGACCTTTTCTTTATACAGTCTCCATCGGGGTCTGGCAAAGGATCTGACGAACCCCGTACCTGCGCTCAAGAAACATGTACACCAAGGGCAGAGCTTTTACAGCCTTCTCATTTACTGTCATCTCCACACTCATTCAGGAGGGGCAATTGTGTGAGTGCGTGTGTCCTTCCAGCTGCAAAGGATTTAGTTATGTGTGTGTGTGTGGCTCACTTAAGTGCACCTGGAAAGGGGCTCTGCTGAGAGTTCAGGGGACATCGCTCTCATTAAAGTCAGCGGGAAAGGGAGAGCTGGAGTGTCTGTTCTCCCTGGCTCAAACACAAGAGGGACGCAAACGTGCCTGAAGCAAAAACTCATTTATATGTTCCAGATAATATTCGCAAATGTGAATTCTGAGCATTTTTTGTCCTGTTTCTTATTCATTGCTTCTGATTCATTTGTTCTTAGTCACAACCAGTGTTAGCTGAGAATGTCTTTCTTCTATATACCATTTCTATATATAGTGCTCAACTAAACAGGGCTTATATTTACAGTTAATTTTATCTGTAGCAATGTGTAGGTGCACATAATGATTGTGTGTGAGTGTGTGTGTATGTAAGCTGTCTTTATTACATGTGTGAAATTGTTTGGAAACACATTTTCTTCTGACAAATCCTGTGAGGGATGAAGAAGAGCAGCTCCAAATCTCCTTCTTTACACTCACTGTTAGCACGCACGTTCTTGTCACAGGCAGGTAATCCTGTCCGCAGCTGGGATTTAGAGCAAGAGCTGAAATCGTCATGCGGGGGATGCATCACGGTGTGGAGCCTGTGTGTCTCCTTTCAGGCAAACCTCACTCACACTCTTCAAGGGCTGAGAGCTGTTTTCCTTCTTCTGTTCCCTTTTGTCGCTTGCCCTTGATCATGAGCCAAACAGGAAAGGCTGGAGCTCCATGTCGGTGGTCAGACACATGGCATTTCCTCATGGGAAGTGCCAGAAATGTTCTCCTCCATCCAAAGGCTGTTGACAGCCTTCCAGCTCAGAGGTCCGGATCCCACCTCCTGCAGCCAGTGTAGGGTCCCGGCCGTGCCACACTGCCTGACCTCCGTTCTGCCCTGCTCTAGCGTGTCCCAGCCTCCAGCTTTGGCAGCTGGCTGGGGCATGGTCTCTGTCAGTACTCAGAGAAGTTAGACAGATAGTCAGTGCACGGTCACTTAATAAGCAAAGAGGCAATTTAACTTGTTTAGGACAGGTTTTTCCCAAAGCACATCAGCCCAGCGGCTTGGGCTGGACACTTAGAAAAGCCAGAGCTCCCACACGGGTTGTTGGGAGCAGTGGGTATTTTAAGACATTTTGTTAATCTTTTGAAAGAGCTCTTAAAAGCCAGCCCAGTTAGCTCCAAAGTGGGTAATGAGCTTATCTGAATGTCCACTACCAGGGGCAAACGAACTCTGTGCTGTAAACCTAGCTCTGTGCTGGCTTTTGTTTTTCCAGAAACTGACTCTCTGCCCTTTTTTATCTCATGCAGGCTTCTTATTTCTTCTTCTTGACCGACCTGCTGCATGGTAAGTGGTTTCAATTTCTTCATTTTAACTTCTGCGTACAAAACTGAGAGGCTGGCAACCTGGTCCATCAAGAGCCTTTGCTAGTGCTCAGCATTGAATTTTATTACTTCATGCACAGCTTTGCTGAGCTTAAAATAAGGCCTGTGATCAAGCAGAAAGTTTGCTTGACTTTGGACAAGTAATATGGTGAGCACTTTCAGACCTCCACATGTGCTCTATGTCAGTGCAGGAGACAACCCTGCATCAGGTTGCAGCCAGGAGCGTGTCCGGCACACTGGAGCCCAAAACAGATGTACGGCAGCAGTTCCAACTTGCAGCTGATAATGGGGTACTCCTAGACCGCACCTGCAACTCACAGCTCTGTTCCAATCCAGGACTTTTCTGCCACTCTGTGGCTTCATGGGCTCAACACAGTTTTGGGGACCCATGGGTGACACAGGGGGTCATGGGCTGGAGGAGAGGTCGTGGTGTTGGGCTGCAGACCTCACAGAAGGGTAAGCAAAGAGTCCAGCTGTTCATGAAAATTGAAGGTCAAATAAATGAAGGCTAACTTTCCCTTGCAGCATACAACTAACTGTGGAACTTATTTCCACAAGGTTTTGTCCAAAGTGCAAGAAGTTTCAAAAGCTCATGCAAGTAAAAAAAAAAATCATTAAAGGCTATGTAGCTTTAAGATGTTGATAAGGGAAAAGCTGTGATGAATGTTGTGTGAGGATGTGTAGATTGTGTGAGGATTTGTACATCCTTTCACAGCCTACTTGGTCCACGTAGAAGATTATGGTTTCATTGATACATTCAGTATTTTTGCAGGTGAGCCCTGCTCCTCCTTTTCTTGATTTCAGTGGCTCTCAGATCTGAGTTTATAGCTAATAAAGTATTACATTAATTTTGCTCATTTTCCTGCAAAAAGAGCGTGGCTTTTACTATGCACTCATTACTCATCTGCATTCCAGTTCATTCCAGTGGCATTTTGGCTTCCAGGTCAAACCTGCAAGTCCAGCAGCCTTGTAGCCCATACAGGACTGCTTCTTTCTCCAAATCAATGTTACTCTTCCAACAAGATGTTTGTGGAAATCAAATTTCCAAAACATTTGTGCATCTGAGCTCAGTATTTGGCTTCTGCAGGTATTTGGCCACAGAGTCATGCACTTGGCTTCAGGCTTTACGCACAAGCCCTGTGCAAACTGGTTGATTTTCCTTTTGATGGTAGACTAACCCCTTTCACAATTTCTTAATTCATTCCCTCCCTTATGCTTTACGGTCCTTACCCTGTCCCTGCACTCTTCTGCTCCCCATCCTCCTGCAAGTCCCCACTACTTCAGCCATCTTCGCCCAGTGCCCACCCCTCCGATGAAAAGGCACTGCAAAACTGCTTTTAAGTAACAGCCACAAAACTATTTGAAAGGCTTTCTGGCTTTGTTGTTAGCTGGTCTCATGTCTTTCACAATTTCTGAAGCCACAGATAGTCCCAGCCACAACCCGCATGGAAGGGAGGAAATACTGTGAGGTCTCATCTCTGCAGAAGTAAATGGGGAACATCTCGTTATTTAAAATACAGTCAGGATTTCAGCTTCATAAAAATAACACTACATTATTCTCAGAGCTGGAGACAAAAAGTATTTAGAAAGGTGGTAGGAAAACTCATCCTGCTTAAATTAGGCCAGATTTCAGTCAGTCCCCAGAGGTTCAGAGAGCTTGAATAAATGCTGGGTACTTTCTGGTGCTCTTGATGTGTGTTGGCAATATGCTTTAACTTTGCACATCACTCATCTTGACAACTGCAGTCCAACAAAGTTACCTCGCAATTCAGGTCATTCGATGGCATCCTAATGCATCACTTTCCCACTCGGAACATTAGTCATGACTTGATCCAGCGAAGGTTTTGAAAACAGTGTGACTGCCGGCATTGGGATATCTGTTCTCTCCATAATAGAGAGCCCGTGTAAGCTAATGAACAAGGGGATATTGATCAGAAATCCATTGCTTGATTGACAGCTCTTGGCAATGTGAAAAACTGCAGATGAAAGCTTGAGCAGTTTAAAGGATCACCCAGACCTCAAAGCTGATTTGAAGCTTTAAAAGTCAATCTCTGCCTATCAATTATGGGGGGATTTTTTTGTACTACACAGAGGAAAGTTATTCTTTGAAAATTTGCATGCAGGATGTCTAATTTAATTTCATGTAATAGTCACATTTCAGTGACAAATGTCAGATCACGGCTTTTTTTAAGCATGTTAAGGTTTTCCAGCACTTACAAAGAATGAACACTCTGATTTAGTAATATGTTTAAATCAACCAGTGTATCAGACTTTGTGCATTAATTATGTGCTCAGATTAAAAAAAAGTGTTGTTTTTGCTTTACTAAACCTATAGCTTGTTATGAATAATTAAAAAAATGGAATGGGAACACTTCTTAAATAAGAGATGTGGAAGCCAAATAGTGATTTAGTGTTGAAGCAATGATAAATGAGAAGACATCTTTTGGTTTGATGTCACGTACCCATGTCAGGGTATTCTGTTCTTTGGTTTTCACTGCTTTGTGCCGCTGGGGAGGACACAGAGTAGCTGGAAGATAGCAAGCATCACTTACATGACCCATAGAAGCTGTTTCTGTTTCACAGTTTCATAAAGAGGGATGGCAATGGAGAAAGCAGGGATGCTGGTGATTTCTCAGATTGGCTGCGCTCTCACATCACCATGGCTGGTCTCCCAGCCAGGCAGCTCAGCTCCCCAACTCCCACTATTCACACAAGAGGCCAGGGTATCCAAAAGACTTTGCTGATGTTTTCTGAGCCCTTTCCGCATGTGCCTTTAACTCCACAGCTTGGCTATAAAGTTTCACTTAATGGTAATTGCCAGCCTATGAGGTGGTTGCTCAGTGCCACCCACTGGACTTCAGCCCTGGCCACCCAAAAGTGCTATCCTCGAGGGCTGCTGGGTGCCAACCTGGCCTCAAGTGTGCATTAGCCTGTCCCAAAACTGCCCAAGGGTCATCTGCCCCATCAGTGCAAACAGGAGTTTGAGCTCCTCCACCTCGCAGAGCTGCCAGAAGCAGACATCCTGCAAAACGTGAATTGCATCTTGGCCAACTTGGGTTTTACTGCAGAGATGCACTTAAAACGGTCCATAATGGGTCAACAAGTAATTTCATAAGTGGTGTTAATAAATGATTAATCCACTGCTAAGAAATTATGCCAGTGTAACAAAATGAAGTGACAGTACCATCATTTCTTAACACCATACTTACACTGAGCAGTTGATTTAAAAGTCGTGGTAGAAGCTTCTACAATGGCTTAGCTATTTGTGCTCATTCTCAGCCCTTGCTTTTCCTCTGTCGCCTCAAGAGAGTCCTCACCAGTCTCTGTAAAACATGCTGGGAGTCTTTGCAGTCTGCTTTTGGCAGCTGTAACTCCCCTGTTCATCCTTCATAACTTTTAACAGGTATATCTTTTCTATACAAACGGCTACCCCATCCCTCAGAATACTTCTTTAAAGCATCTGTGGAATAAAAGCCAACATTCCCCACTAAGATTTTGAAAATAAACAGGGGAAACAAAACCAGACTTGTTCAGACAGTTCCCTCAAACTCAAGTCCGCTTGCAAAATCTCCCCTCCAACAAAGTGAGCTTGCAGGCTGCATTTCAGGCAAAACCCTCTTTTTGTTTTCCTTTCTTAACTACATCACATTAAATTTAATTTTGTTCACTGTAGACAATGTCCTTATCTTCCAGCGAGATCCTTCTGTTCCTCAGCAAGGCACACACTTCTGCAACACTTGCACACTGTCGAGACTCAGCTCCTGTGGAAATAATGAGCTGAGGAAAAGGAGCCTTGACTTGACATAGCAATAAATGAGGTGAAACTTTCCTCTTTTTTTTTTTTTCGGTGAGAAATGAGAGTTGGCATGTAGGAAAAAAAGAAGAAAAAAAGATGGTTCTATTTTAATATGAAATATAAAACACCCATTGTACAAAAGTGGAATTTCTTTTTTTTTTTTTTTCAGAGCAAAGAAAGAATAAAGATAAAGGCTGCAAGCAAATGAATGAGGAGAGAAAACTAAGATAATGCAGTCGATAATCAGTTCAAGGCAGAGTATTATCCATGGGGCCATCGGTCCGGCCCTAGGGGAGAGCTTTTTAAAATGTCTCTGTACGTAGCTTAGCTTTGCTCATTACCATAGCTTGTCTTTGAAACACCGGAGTGGCTTCCACCGGCAGCAGCCGTACCTGTGCAAGGAGCTGCCAGCCCACTTTAATCAACCGACACCCCCCCCCCAAACGAAGGCCGGCAAAGCTGCAGGTCCTGCCAGCACCAGGCTCCCGAGGAGGACACTGGCTGCTGGGAGGCTACAGGCTCAGCTGAGGCAAGGATGGGCTTTTCAATACGTGTCTGCTCTGCCAGGCCCTCGCTCCTCCACGGGAGTTTTGTGGATGGGGAGCCACATAGGTGTGCAGGTGCCTTGGGCCCTCACTCCCCTCCTATTTCCGCCAAAATGGGTTTCTATGTCCCCACGCACAGCAGACACCAGCGTGCCAATGAAGATCTTGCCTCATGCCGCAGTGGCGGTGATGCTGGTGGTCAAAGCAGCTGGACAAAGAAAAACTCTCTTTCTTGTAGGAATCTAAATCTCCTTTTCTCACTGTGCTGGTAACAGCTATCAGCATCTCTCCTGGCTGTGGTGCCACGTAGGGGACTCGTGCCCATGCCTGCAGAGCCGCCCCGCTTGTGTCCCCTCCGGGGCATCCCGGCTGCCACCGCAGGAACTGGCTGAGCAGCCAGGGCCCCAGCACCCTCCAGGAGCGGCAGCGAGGGCAGAGCTGGAGCCAGTGGTGTGCGGTGGCGGCCGGGCTGGGTGCTGGGTGAGCTCTGTCCACACCAAGGAAGAGCTGAGCAGCACCTTTGGTCCTCAAGATGGTGCGAGCTCTGGACCCACTGATGTCCCAAACAAGCTGAAGGAGAAAAGGACTGTGCATACCAGGGAACAACTTCTTTGACACCTTCTCTCCTTCAAGCAGTTTTAATTCCTCTCTTCTTCTACCCTCTTCTCACCCCTTCCTGCAGACCAGGCTGATGAATACGAGTACTACGATGAGTACACGCAACCAGAGCAGGACCCCTTCCTCCAGCAGCAGCCCTCGGAGGACCCTGACTGGTTTGAGGCATTTTTTGGCTACAGTGATACTGGAAAAGGTACCTCTGAGGTGTGGGCAGGGAGGTGAGGAAGGGGTAAAATCCCAGCCCTGCACTTGCAGCGTGAACGTGGTAGGCCTCGGCTGCCAGCCTGCTCTCGAAATGCCTGCATCAAAGAGATGAGTTAGGAGGATTGTTTGCAGTGTTCTCCTTTGTATTTCTCTTGTAAGGAGCCTGTGTTTTATCTCCGGATTTCACAGGATGGATTCTGATCATGCAGAACATTTCTGATTGCTACTACAAAAAAGCACAGGCTTATTTGTCTATAGACACTGTAAGATGTAATTGCTGTTTTCATGGGATATATGTTCTGTATTTATGCTGGGAACCAAATGTAGAGCAGGTTTCCTTTTTTTTTTTTTATTTCTTCTCAGTTGCAGGGTCTTGTCTTTTCTTTTCTTTTCTTTTTCTTTCTTTTCTTTTCTGTTCTTCCTTTTCTTTTCTTTTTTCTTTTCTTTTCTTTCCTTTCCTTTTCTTTTCTTCTCTTTTCTTTTCCTGTTTTGCTAAACCTCAGGAAAGCAGGAAAGGATCCTTGAGATTGCTAAGGGAACACAAAAGGAGAGACAGGGAAGTTGCCTGTAACATCCCCTGGGTTATCCCCTGGTACAAAAAAAGCAGAGCTGATATGTGACTGTCCCCAATACAAATTGCTTCTGGCAGCCTGGTATGGAGTGGAGAGGTTGAGCATGGTGTAAGGAGCAGCACTCAGGTGAGTCTCAGCAGGTGCCTGCTCCCTTGGAGCAATAGCAATAACACCCGGGGGTATTATACAGTATAATGGTGGTGGATGGCTACTCCAGGGGAGATTTACTGCCCAGTTGTGACCAGGGCAACGCCAAATCCAGACCCCTCCATAACAAGTGCATGAAGGCACACGCCCAGGGCCAGCTCTAGCTTTTAAGGCATCTGCTTCTGCCACTGCCATAGAGTTAAATCTGTCCCTGAGCAAAGGAAGGGACTTGCCCCATTACAGCTCCATCATAGACATGGCAAAGGGAGCGGAGGAGCTCCAGACCCAAAGCCATGAGCTGTTACAGCTTGCAATAAGCTCTGCAGCAATTCATAGCTGCTCCTATGGCTGCTGAGCTGAAGCATAAGCACGGTATGTGTTACATAGCCTGCTGTGCCCAGCAAGGCAGCCTTCTGCAGTCAGAAAATGTGAGAAGAAAAAGCAGGTGATGGGGGTGGAAAAGCTGAAAATAAACCTAAAAGTTCTCCATCCTTACCCCAGCAGACCCATGTTCCTCCAACCCCTGCAAGAACAATGGTAGGTGTGAAAACAGAGGAAGCAGTTTCAGCTGTCTCTGCCCTGAGCCATATGTTGGGACTACGTGCGAGAAAGGTAATCGCTTTTTTGCTAACTTACACTCCTTATGTTGGCAACTAATGTTACTGTTACAGCTCTGTCAGTGGAAGCAAACACAGGGCTTTATAAACCTACTGTTTGCTAGGCTGGGGGTTTTGACAGCGCACTGCAGTCATGTTCATAGGTCTCACACTTAGCTTCACATCCAGACCAAGGTCTGTCTAAAGCAGTATCTGGTAAAATAGACTTCAGGTGTGCAGGAAGCGCTCCTCTATCCCCTGCCAGGTGGGCAGTGGAGAGCTGCTCATTGGTCCTGCAGATTTTTTGCCATAGATACTGTGAACAAGAAGAGAAATCCCAAGTCCACACCAGCCAAATGAAAGCCTCCTCAGAACATCAGGAGGAAGCATGTCTTCCCATGGTCCCTGCAAGGGCACAGCTCTTGTGCACACAAAAATGCTGATGATGTACCTCGTGTCTCTGTTTTACACAGTGAAGAACATGTGTCTGAAGAAGAGTTGCCATAGTGGAGACTGCCTGATTATATTAACCCCACCGTATTTTCAGTGCAGCTGCAATCATCCCTACAAGACACCCGACTGCCAACGAGGTGAGCACTCAACAGGACGCTGAGTGAATTGTGGTGGGGACAGCACGGTGAGCTCACCTCACCATGGCTGGTCAGTGTTGGGAAGTCACAAACAGCCCAGCGCAGCGGGTGGTCCTGCCCTAGTCGTTCAGCCTGAGTCTGCTACAGCTCCCATCTGTGGGGTGGTCAGTGATGAATCATGCTTGATTTACAGGGTGGTGGTTCCGTCACTGGTAAAACCCCCAGTGATAAGTGTTTTTCAAGAGTTCATAAGAACTTGATGCCAATAGGCTAAGTGGGAGCCCTCCCCAGTTTCCGCTGGGCATGCAAATAGCTGTATAACATTCAGCAGAGTGACAAGGCTGTTCTGTGTTTCCCATGTTGACAGCATCTTCACCATGCAGGCCAAACCCTTGCAAAAATGGAGGTATCTGCATACGGCACAGAATCAGATCAAAATTCACCTGCAAGTGCCCTGAACCTTTCAGCGGGAGATTCTGCGAGATCGGTATATCACCACACCAAGCGCCCGAACACACCCGGGGCACTGGCCTCCTTGGGGAGAGCATTGGAGGAAGAAGCTGACTTCTGCAGCCACCATTAGCAAAGGGACTCAAAACAGTTCCCATACTGATGTTGTCTAAGTGTGCTTCAGCAAGGTCCCACTGGTATATAATGAATGAGCACACATTTCGCAGAGGTTGCATGTGTCCCATGGGGTAGGAGCGTTGGGCTTTCCTTAAACACTCGAACTCGAAAGCTGATGTAGTAAAGATTCATGTCCAGTTGCTTGTGACTCCCCAGGCTGAGGGGGCAGCCGCTGATACATGGATGGGTGGCCAAGGGCATGGGATTACCCCAGCCTGTATGGAGAGCCTTCTGCCTCTGCAGCACCACCATGGGCACCACACTCCACACATTTCCAAGGAGAAGGATTTGTTTCTTTCTCTTTTAAAAGTTGATTGCACTTCAAACTCTATGTGCCACTACATGCTCCACATTGCAGGTGACTTTTCCTCAACCTCGCCTACAGGTTAGGTTCACAACCCCACAACTTTCCTTTTGGTCCATCCATTGCTCCTAGCGTGATAGCAGCTCTGTGCCCACTTCTGTCTAATCCTGCTGATACCATTTCTTGCCCAGGCCACTGATGGACAGAGTCAGCTTTGGCATTAAGACACCTCTCAGCTGTTAGGTCTTTACCATGCAAAGATGTTTCAGGCACTTGAAGTCAATCAAGCTTCAAGCTGGACAGATGTTGGGACATTACTCTTATTTCTGGCCTATATAGGATAAGGGATATAATTACATGACCCAGTAGGTCCTTCTGATCCTCCATAAAATTAATGTAGGGCAAGGAAGGGAAGGAAGAGGAACCACTTTGGGCAAGGAACAACACAAAAGTCATTTTCATATTAACATTGTCTTCCTACAGGACCAGATGATTGTTATGAAAAGGCCTCCTCTAAGTACAGAGGAAATGTGAACCAAGCAGTGAATGGCAAGACCTGCCTTCACTGGAATTCCCACGTTCTCTTGGACTACCCTATTAATGCCTTTATGGAGGATGCTGACTCTTATGGCATCGGTGAACATAACTTCTGCAGGTAATATTTTGAAGAAGCAACTGTGGAGGTCTATATCAAAGAGAGCACTGAGGAAAAACTGCTCGTGAATTTGGCAAACTGATGGTGTTACAATCTCACATCTTTCTAGACTCTGCTTGTCTATAAAATACCAGGATGTTAGAGGTGCATTCCCTAAGTCACTGTACTGAGGTGAGGCTTCCAGAAGCAGCCCTCATTTCCCTGAATCAGTCCCTCATTTTTCTTAGGGTTAAGATAGATATGGTAATAGTAAAATGGCAGAAGCCTCGCTCTGTTATCCCAGGTAACTTCTTTGTCAAATCTTATGAAAGAGTACCTTTGAAAGCTTGGCTCTCATATGGGAGCATGAGGCTGCTCCCCTAAGCATCCTCAGCTCCTTCACTGGTTTCGTGGAGATTTCCCCATTCCTGCTGGCTGACACTCTCAAATGTTCCCTTCAGAAATCCCGATGAGGATGAAAAACCCTGGTGCTACATCAGAAAAAATCACAAAGTGGAATGGGACTTCTGTGATGTTTCACCCTGCTCAGGAACAGGTAAAGAATCAGAACTAAGTTGTTTGGTAGCACGTAGGTGATCCAGAGCAGCAGGTAACTCCCTGTTACTTAACTCCTCTAGTCCGATATTCTCTCTGCATTATACATCTGCTGTCTCTTCCAATGCAGCTGAAGAGAGCCCATGGCCAACAGACAGCCTAACAGACCCACCTGGATCAAATGAAATATTCAAAACCTGTGGACAACCAGAAATTCAAAGGACACTCAAGAGGATCTATGGTGGAGCTAAGACTACAGCTGGCAAACATCCCTGGATGGCATCTCTGCAGATAAAGACTTCAAAAAGGAGCACACATTTCTGTGGTGGAGTGCTAATTAAAGCATGCTGGGTTCTTACTGCTGGGCACTGCATTGAGTAGGTTCATGTCCTATGCCTACGGTAGATAAATGCATAAAAGTCAGGATGGTTATTAAAGACGGTTTGGAATCCAAATTATTTGCAATCTAAATGATTGCTGGGAATCAAATTGAAAGGAAAATGTATATGTGAAAAAATGAACGCATACATGAAAATATGTATATGCTTGAAGATGGTGCTTGCTGGAATAACAAATTAAACTTACCCCCCAATCACCTAAAATGGGCTAAAATAGTTGTGTGAGAGGAAAAAAGGAGGAAAGTAACAAAGTTTTGCAATGTATAAAAGGATGTAGGAGAACTTCAGGGGATATCAGGATACCATAAACAACATCACATATTGCATTGTAATTAAGATCTCTGGAATGGCCAAAATATGCATTTTGCTTTCAATTGTTTATGTGCCAGCTAGCTTAGAATATGACATTCCCTTCAACATTTTTGTTGAATAAGTTGAAAAACACCATACTTGGAAACTGGTAAATTGCACTCTGAAGATCACTCCAGCACAGATGATTTTATGTTTGCCCAGACAATGGCAAGCAATTGTACCCTCATGGCTCCATGAGCTGCCACTCATCAGCACAGCTATAGTAACAGACTGTATGCACACTGCTACTCTGCCCTAAAATGCAAAGAAAATTATGTTCATGCAGCTTTAAATCACTTTATTTCACGATTGCAACAAGTTAAGAGCACATGTATTGTCCAACACCAGCGCTTCCCTGACTAAGCCCTCCTATAACAGTTTTAGGAAATCTTCTGGCCATGCTCTACAACAGGAAGCAATATATTGACTTCCAGATACTAAAGGTGCAGGTTTTCACCACCATTGATAGACAATGTCTGCATGTAATTTACTTTTTTTTTTTTTTCAGACAACCAGCAGAAAATCTTCAAGTAGCCCTTGGAAAGAAAGACCTCCAGAAGAGAGAGCATCAAGAGCAAGTATTTGATGTGGAGAAGATCATTGTACATTATAAATACAGAGAGAAGGATGGTGTCCCACACAATGATATCGGTAAATCCCTTTTATTGAATATTCATCTAGCTCACCTCCAACCTGTTATTTGAAGCACCTCTCTCCAACTCAAGTCAATGTAAAATTTCCATTGAGACTATATTCTGGAAATAATTAGGCCAAATTGTGGTTTAGACCCATTTGAATCTTTAGGATGTGAATTATGGTGGGCAGGCAGAAGTCACTATGTGGGAGGAGCAAAACAACAGGGACAGGTCCAGCATACAGTGCAAATAGCATGTCAGGTATATGCAGCTTTGCATGGGGTTGCGTCACAAACTGGTAATGATGGTTAGGGATTAAAATTAGCTACAAATACTTTTTGTTGTTGTTTGTCTTCTCTCCAGCACTACTTAAATTGAAGCCAGTTGATGGTCACTGTGCAGTGGAAACAAAGTATGTGAAAACAGTGTGTCTGCCTCACTTCTTCTTTCCCGTTGGGACTGACTGCTTCATTTCTGGATGGGGCATGACAGAGACAGGTATTTGAGGGCTAGCTCGATTTTGGTGGTACTTCCATGGCAAGGTGGGCTGGTGCTTTCAGTAGCAATTGCCAGACCTAAATGTGGACCTCCACACTTAAGTGAAAACAAGACATGGAATTCAAAACAAAGGATGGCTAAAGCCTGCCATGGAAATTACTCATTAGGAGAAATCTCCAACTGCTAGACCAACCAAACCTTTCAGAGGTCTGAAAAAAATCCCTGATGCATTTTTTTTGCTTGCCATCTCACACACCATGTCATGGTTTCTTCTGAAGCCAGCAATAGAAGCAAGAAGGTATCAAGAGAAAGGCTATTGTATAGTTTGTGTATTTCAAGATAGGACCAAGAAAGATGGGAACTTTCACATGGCTTTCCAGCCCATTGGGTCAGATAAAGCTTTTCAGAAGCAGCATCTGGATCTTCAGATGCACTGAAAAGTAAAAAAAAAAAAAAAAAAACCAAAGCTTTTCAAGTTCAGCCAGCTCTATCCAAAATCTTTCTTGCCCACAGTAAATCCTAAGGGGAGGAATTACTATGCTTAAAAAAAGAAAATGGCAATTTTCTGAAAAATGCATTTTCTCATGTTCTGATTGATGTGTTGCTGTAAAGCAGCAGAAGGAAAATGTGTCACTGAGGCTGCAGTAGGTGTCCTAGTGCTTTGTGACTGATACAGCCTGATACGATACATAGGACCAAATTCTCCATTCTGGTGTAACTCTCATTGAAGTCCACAAGAGACAAGCGTGTTCATTTGATCAGAATGCACCAACAGAACTCAATGGACATTTTTTAAAAGTTCCAAATAAAAAGTCCCTCTTAAATTGGGATGGGGAATTTTATTTTTTTTTTCCCCAACAAAGAATATCAAGTACCCTGTATGCGTTCAAACTAGATGGCTACTTCTTTGAGCAGAGCCATTATTAACATTTCAGGAAATCACTGCAGAAATGGAATATTTCCTGAAAGTCAAGCAGAACCAAACTTATAAACCACCTTTGATTATCTACAGATGTAGTGCTTTGAAACTGGCTATTGCTTTTAGATGTCAAGTTATGTCTTTAGATTCACTGTAATTAATCATTGCCCTTAAATATTGTATGATTTTCAGTTTTCATCTGTTTCGTTAGCTTGTGTGTTAAAACATCTAATCGCACCAGTCTGAGAAGTGCTGAGCAGCCCAAAGTCCCATTGGGACCCATGGGAGCTGCAGACAACCAGCACCTTTGAAAAGCAGGATTACACAGGTAGAGCTGATTGGAGCCAAATTCTGAATACCTGACTTTGCTTTTATTCACGCAACATCTCAGTGTCCTGGGTGAAGCTTCCAGGCTCCAACTCTAACCTTTATCATTTCAGACAGATACTTCTTTTCTTCCCAGGCTAGCACATGCATTCTCCCCCCCGCCCCGCTCTTCCCCTTCCCATCCAAATGGCAAGCAAGCTCGTATTTTGAACAGAGACAACATGTAACAGGATTGGAAGGAAGGTGATTCCATTTTTTTGGTGCACATCCTGTAGATGAAGAATCCCGTCAGCTGTTAGATGCCAATGTCAAGCTGATTTCGCAGAGGAAATGCAATGCACCCAGAGCATATGATCACATACTGGATGAAAGCATGTTTTGTGCAGGAAATCTTCAGAGACCCAGAGCTGATTCTTGTCAGGTCTGTTGCTTTTTCTGTATTTGAACACTAATTTTTTGTGTAAATAGTCAGGCTCTGCAGAGTAATAGCTTTGGCAGGGTGCTGCACATGTATCTGTTTCTCCCATTAGTGCGTTTCAACAGCAATCGTCTTTCTTCAGTACAGTTTGAGATGTATATCCCTAGAGCTAATATTGTCACTGTCAGCCACAGGCAGATCTATGGAAGCTAGAGACTAGCCTGGGAAGTTTGGCTTCTGAGGCAGTTTGTCATAATAACCTGAAAACTTCCCTTTTTTCTCTCAATTTTATTATGGCCTCTGCCAGGAGCACCAATTCTAATCTGATTTTCACTATCAGAGCTAAGACTTGCAGGGAAACTCAGGATTGATATTTCATTTCATTACAGCTTGTGCAAATGTGAAGCAAGTCCATATTTATACTGTTGTAAGATAGGGAAGAGTTTGAACAATGCTTCCTGAGGTGCAAACTACCACTGCAAACATACTTCACAATAGAAATCACCAATAAAACAAAAAAATGAGACCAACCAGCTCAGAATAAAGTTATTCTGAGGGGTGTGGGAGAGATCAAGTGTTTTCATTTACGTCAAGGATCACATCTTTATCTTTCTGAGCTCGGGTTCTTAATGCCTGGTACTTTCATGCCTGGGAAAATTCATGTGACCTTGTCAGATATACACCACAGACTTGAACAAGCAAAAACTTACATCCAAAAAGTCTGGTATCATTTGACCTGGTTCCAGAACTGCAAGCCTATGCAGGGACTGAGCAGCATCTGATAGTACATCCGATAGGAAAAAAAACATCATTACAAATTCAAAGTCTTATGATGGGAGAGGAGCATTCTTATTTTGGTTAATGTTTTGCTCCATATTTTGAATATGTGTGCTTTTTCTCATTAGGGAGACTCTGGAGGCCCGTTAACTTGTGTAGAAAATGGCTCCTACTATGTATATGGCCTTGTGAGCTGGGGTGATGGCTGCGGGTTAAAAAACAAGCCAGGAGTTTATACCCAAGTGACAACATTTCTCAGTTGGATTAAATCCAAAATTCGGTCTGAGTCAAGGTCACTTCATTAGGAGACAGCTTTGGAATGACAAATGGTAAGCTTGAGACATTTACTTATTTTTATCATTTCCCTAAATGCCTCCTCTTTGACCAAAACCATTATTGATATTTCCTCATGGCCTACATGGAGCATCCTTCACCACCGTCTTGAAAACAGCCTTAGAGCATTTGCTAGAATGTCAACGACAGTTTTCCTGTTGGGGATTTTGAAATAAGCCCACATTTTGTAGGCAAAACAGATCAGAAAGTAAAGCAACTCCAGTTCTTCCCCAAATCAATCAGAGCCGCAGTTGCCAATGTTTCAGTTTTGGTTTTCAAGCCTTGAAAATTCTGCAGGCTCGGCTGCTGCCACCCTTTCCCTCTTCCCCTCATGCCCCAGGCTAAGGTGTGTTTTTTCTGGACTCATCAGACTCTGACCTTAAAGCTATTGGTGTATGCTCCTAAAGCCAGTACCATTTTTCACATATATAAAAATCATCATATGCCTATGTTTGCAAGACTGCAGCCATTGGAAATATCTAAGGAGGGAGGATCAGGCAGAAGATTTGTTTTTAAAAGCACTTCTGTAGGACAAATTCCACCAGTGATGCATTCCAGATTGAAAAAGCAAAAAAAAAAAAAAATCAATATTAGAATTACCCACTTTATCCCTGATTAGAGTATAATTACTTATTATGCTCCAGATCTATAATGGTATATATGTGCTTAACTTCAATACCAGTGAGACTTAGGCAGTATTAAATCCCATTTAAAAATATGGGTCTAAGGCTATTGGATAATTCTTGGGTTTTCATAAGTTTTGCAAGTCAAATTGTGTAATTTTTGCCCAATGTTTCTGTACAGAAATTTGAAAAACAGGGGATTGGTATTAAATCGGGATATAAAGAATAGACATGGTTTTGAAGAGTCAATTCCTTAAAATGGTAATATCCCTTTCATCTGAATTCCAGGGTTTACAACCTTCTCTAAGCAGCTACGTAATCTATCAATTGCTACCCCTATTGTGATAATTTCTAACAAACTAATTCTGATTTTTTTGCTTTGGAAGATTTGAAAAAGACTGAAGAACTAATTGCAATATGAATACATCTTGTTAATCAAGAAAAAATTCTTTAATGTCTGCTAAAAGGCGTGTCCTTGGTTAGTCAATGATAACTGTGCTTCCACTGGCCTTTGTCTTGTTCATCTGTTAAACCACCTGAATCACGCTTTTGTATTCTCTTAGGTCAATGGTGCCAATAATCCAGGAACATAAAAATCTCCAAAGTTTACAAGTGTGGAATAAGATTCATCTGATTTATTCATTACAAATTATTTTATATTCTACCAATCAGGTTCATTCATCTGTAGTACAAAGCTGAGCCTGCCAGTCACCTAGTATTAATTTAATTTACAGCTTTAAACAAATATCAGATTCTGTAATACATACAGAGATAAATCACAGAGTATCCACACAAAAATAAAACAATCACTTATAAATTGCAATGTTTAGGTTGCTTTTTAAAACAAAAAGTTCTTAGATGCCATCTATTGTGCCTCCCAGAAAACTGGAAAAGCTACAGGATTTGCAGGAAAAGATGAAAATCTGTTTGTGTTATGTCATGTTTCTGTTTACTTCTGATACAGCTGCACTTTCCTTCTCTTGACTTGCAGAATTTCTGAAGCATCAGGGTTGACTGTGACCTGCTGAGATCCTTCTGTCTCCAATTGGTCCTGTAAAATCAAACCCAAGTAAATTGTGAGGACAGCCAGTGGACAGGAGAAGGTTTTAACTATTATTCCATAAAAATATTTGCATATTAAAAATCACCACCACCGGCAAATAAGTGAGCAAAATCTGAATCACTGCTGCACTGAGCAAATCTCTACAGTGGAAAAGTGCAAAAAATGGAGCCATTCATGTATGTTAGATACTACACATATCAAAGGACTGAATATGCTCAAGTCCTAATTTCTAATTTGAGGCCTAAATAAAGAGGAAACAAGCAAACACCTGTGTTCCAGGTGGATTGCACACCTGTAGGTTTCCTGGGACCACCAGATCATTATCATACGTAGGGCTTAAGAAGATATCGCCTGCAGTCCCCACTGCCTGCATTACTCAACCATAGTTATAATTTATTTCCAGAGTAACCTTTCAGATGGGAACGTAAATCATGGATATGTCCTGTTTCTCTGGGCTGGATTATCGTTTGACTTGTTGCCAAAGTTAAAACTTAAATGAAACAAGTATTTAAAGTGCAGAGCTTCTCTTTTATTGTAACTTAATGCTTTCCAACTGTAGGGACTACAAGGTCCCTGTATAGACTTCTGCTTTCTTGTGCAGGTTGGGAGTCACCCCTGTGGAGGCAGGGAGAAGAAAAACCTGGGAGATCCCAGGTTGTAATTTCTTGCCTCTTGAGCTGGACAGAGATGGAGGAGGCTGGAGCATTCCCCCTTTGCAAAAAGCCTCCCACAGTATTGGGGAGCCTCCCACAGCACACATTATGCTATTAGGAGTCTATACTGAGCCTGTCAAAACAGTTGCCAGTGGAGATTACATGGCAACATGCAATTACACGACAACACATGGTATCTTGCTGAAATTAGGAAAAGAGAAGGGGAGCTGTACAGGGAGTCCCTTCTGCCTCTACTCCTGCTTTCCATGGAGGTACCAGGACATCTGGAGGTCTGACAACGTCCACAAGTTAAGGGAAACACATCCCATAGTATAAGTAAATCCTATTCCGTGGCACTTTCTAGTCCCTATAGGAACTCCTCAGCCATGACAGTGCTGAATTCTCCTGAGAGGTTGCTTCGAATTAAGGCTTACACAAAGCCACAAAGTTTTGCGAGGGAAGTATACATATTCTGTTCAAATAATGGGGACAACTGTAGACTCCAGGGAGTATTCAAAAGCATTAAACAGGATGTGTGCCTGTCTGCCTTCTGGAGAGCAGCGCTGTTGGGATTTGTGAGAAGAACAGTCTACCCTACTTACAACTCCAGGTCCATAGTGAGCAGAAGCACCCTGCAATCCCATTTCCCGAATGTACGCCAACTCAGCAGCTCTTCTTGCCATTTCAACTTTGTGAGAACCTGGGGGAGTCCAGCCAATGCCTCTGAGCCAGTTCAAGTCAGACTTGTATTTTACCTGAAAGAATGAAACATACACCAGCGTGTATTATTTTGTTTGGCTCTAATCAAACCACATGTCCTAGGTATTCAAAAGAAAGCATATAAAGAGCAACAGTCGATAATAAACAAGCTATTCATTTTCAGCAAGCAGACTATAGTTCTTTCAAGAGTGTGATTTTGTTGGTCGGTAAAGTCTGTGAAGCACATTGCCACAGACAGCTCCTAGCATTTGGAAGGACAGTGTTGCTCAGCTATACTTACATCACTCTGCAGCTTGTAGGCCTGCTTTGCATGCTTCACATTTAGCTGCTCAGGATCACAAGTGTATTGGTGCAAAGGCTGCCTGTAGTTAACATTGCTTGCAAGCTGCTGGCTTCTTTTAGCATGGACGAATCCTGGCTGGTTGATGTGACTCTGGAACTGTGCCCTGTTTTGGGCATATCCACTCCTGTATTGGTTGTCGCTCTGGAGTTTCCCCACTCTGAGGACATGCCTGATTTTCGGATCATCATTTGCACTGAGGAATCCAATCTGCTGGCCTCTGTCTCTCAGAAAGGCTTCTCTGTATTTGTACTGCCAGAAGTGCAGAGGAAAATCTCATTTTCACATTCTGATTACCTTCAAATTCTTTTATGAAATAACTTACCCTCCCCTAGCTATCATTCATGCTTCCTGTAGTACCCAAAGACCAAGGGTTTGTTTGATATCAAACTACATCTCCTAATCTAACAAGACACTTCAGAAGAATGCCCTTTGTTCTAATTTTTAAAGGAGTAGAAAGACTTAGGGAGCCCAAAATACTCATCTCTCAAAAGCAATCAGAGGTCCTCTTATTGTTGCACTCAGGTGCACCCAATACACAGCTCAAGCAACTGAAGTTCCTCCATCTTCAGTTTTCTTGCCCACTGTGGTCTTCTGTGTTCAAAGGTGACCCACTTTATTCTAGACCATGCTTCAACTATTCATAGCCTAGTACCTATTTTATTTAACTACATCATAATATGTCTCCTTCCCAAGAATAACTCTTTGAAGTGAAACAGCAGCTTGGTATTGGACATTATTAATGGTAGCCTTTAGTTGGAAATCTTTGCACTTAACTCACATTTGGTTTCACTGGGTCACCAATTTTCCAAACCAGAACCAGAACAAGGTTCAGAATTACGTCAGAATTCACCCATTTTTACAGGGTGGGGGTGGCATGGGAAGAGGGTTGGGAAGTGTTTGAAACAGACAGTTCTTACATCACTAGCAATCTCTCTTGAAGCCTTTGCTGTCTGGAATGGGATGGCGTCAATCCTAAAATCATAGCCAGATGCCCTTGTCTGTTCCCAAGATGTTTTATACAATTTCTGTGTTGAAAAGAAAAGAACAAAACAGTCATTTCCCCCTGCAGCTTCTTAAATGTAGTCCCATAACTACAATAATAAATGTTTTATCCCACTGGGCTTATTTGTATCAAGAGTCATCAGTACCATCTCCAAGGTTTTGATCCACTTCTATAGCACTTCAACTTCTTTTCCGTTCACCATAATGATAAAATGCCTCATCTGAAAAGTGCCACCAGGGTTTCCTTTTGTACTTGAATGTGGTTGGTTTTGATGTGATTTAATTTCTATTAGAAACTGTGAGGCATCAGTCACATCAATATTGCATTGATATTGCCCTTATTCTCTCTTTTGATGCATCCACTTGCAGTGTCTTGGGTTTCGTGGCATCATAATTTCAATACCAGTTATTTCAAGCTTTTCAAATGATCCCTGTCTCTATCCCCAGCCACATGTGGCTTCATTAACTCATATGGAATAACAGCCAGTTCTAACATATTTAATGTGACATACATTTACATCCTGAAGAAAAAATGCTCTAGATTTGGTTCTTCTTCCATTAGTAGCTTTCTTAAAATAGTTTCCAGTCTGCAGGTCCTGCTACACAGCCATGGTATCTTAGCTGACACTTTTGGCTTGTCTCTTTCTGACTTTATTCATTTGCTTTCTGTAATTCTTTGATTCATTCTTTCTGGGGTTCATGACCATACAAAAACAAGCACAAAATCCACTTCACATTTTAAGATATTCTTCTGTTTCACTGGTGAATTTAGTGCTAGGTGGTGTTAACTTTGAAGGTAAACTGAGATGCCAGAAATCCTGCAAGACAGCCTGAGTAGAAGCAATGCAAGCTTTACTGTACACCCTGCCAACAGGTCTAGGGCTGATCTTTCATTTGTGTCCAATCACCCCTTTGCCTTTTTACCTTCTCCTCTATCGCTTCAGAGAATGTAAATCCTGCTTGTTTCTTTCACCTCTATAGCACCTATCACCAAACAAGGAACTCAAATCTTCTTACAAACTAAGGTAACTTTGACCTTACAATTAAAGACAACAGCTAATTTAATCAGGGAACAGTAGATTAGGAACCGAATGAGTGCCTCTGTCTGGGATAATCATAGAATCATAGAATCATTTAGGTTGGAAAAGACCTTTAAGATCCTTGAGTCCAACCACCAACCATGCCCACTAAACCATGTCATGAAGTGCCTTGTCTACATGCTTTTTGAATATCTCCAGGGATGGTGACACCACCACTTCCCTGGGCAGCCTGTTCCAATGTCTAACAACCCTTTCAGTAAAGACATTTTTCCTAATATCCAATCTAAACCTCCCCTGCCACAACTTGAGGCCATTTCCTCTCGTCCTATCACCAGCCACCTGACAGAAGAGACCAGCACCCACCTCACCACAACCTCCTTTCACGTACTTGTAGAGAGCGATAAGGTCTCCCCTCAGCCTCCTTTTCTCCAGGCTAAACAACCCCACTTCCCTCAGCCGCTCCTCATAAGACTTGTGCTCCAGGCCCCTCACCAGCCTCGTTGCCCTTCTCTGGACACGCTCCAGCTCCTCAATGTCTTTCCTGTAGTGAGGGGCCCAAAACTGAACACAGTACTCAAGGTGCGGCCTCACCAGTACTGAGGGACGATCACTTCCCTGCTCCTGCTGGCCACACTGTTTCTGATACAGGCCAGGATGCCGTTGGCCTTCTTGGCTGCCTGGGCACACTGCCAGCTCATATTTAGCCAGCTGTCAACCAGCATCCCCGGGTCCTTTTCTGCAGGGCAGCTTTCCAGCCACTCTTCCTCAAGCCTGTAGCATTGCATGGGGTTGTTGTGACCCTAGTGCAGGACCCGGCACTTGGCCTTGTTGAACCTCAAGTTGATAATGTGGAATAATGTTGATAATGTGGAAACAAAATCCCTTTAAACCAATTCCACTCACTGATTCAGTTGATCCATGTTGATGACAACTGTGCCTAAGGGCACACAGTTCAACACAGTGCTGCAGCTTCATGAAGGTAGATTATATAGTCAAGGAAAGAGGATTCTCCCTCCTTCCCCACCCAAACATAAGTAAAAAGATTTAAATTTGTAACTAACCATACCTATACTAAAGGACTGAAATCCTTAATAATAGCTTCCTGATCTAGAAAGAAGAACCAATTCTCAAAAGAAAAATCAACAGGCTTTTCCTGATCCCTCCAGCCCAAACCTAGCAACATGTTGGCTGTCCACAGCCTCTGGCTTTTTTAGTTTTGGTCAGGCTCAGAGAACCTGGCTTCTACATGTATATGAAAGTTTTTCATTCCCAAGCAAGTTTACCAAGTCAACTCCCCAGAGTAAAAGGCTTACTTACATCACTGATGTGAATTGCATTCTGGCGGGCTCGGATAAAGTCTGGATGATCAGGAGGCAGGGTGTACCTGTGCCTGGCTTTGGAGCCTCCAGCCTTGTACAGTCTCTGTGGAGTCAAAAGTCACTGAATGCAACTGATACTGGAAGCAATGTCGAGACCAATTCTTTTATGCATTATAGTACAGCAAAAGTCAAGATCACTTATAGTAAAATCAAACTTACGTCACTGCACTGGAGATAGCTTGTTTTAGCATGAATCAAATCTGGAGAGTCAACCACGGCAGTGAACTTCAAACTTTCTGGCTTCTGACGGTATTTTATCTAAGAGGGGCAGGAGGCAACAAACAAAGGAAAAAAAACACAGGACATTTCTGTTACTGATATGTCACAAGTCCAAGTCTGTGATAACTGGAGTAAAACACAATAGCCACCTTCCTGAAGCCACAGTATTAAAAACATAATGTTCTGCTTTAATCTCAGTTGCTCTTTCAGCTAAGAAATGGGGATACTGCTGTATCATTGCTATGGCGCCCAGGTACCAAACTTCTTTTTTCATTCATGTGCAAGAAAGACTTCCCACTGAAAATTCACATGCAAAAAGCTTTTGAACACTACACTTTTGACAGCTCATAATTTTTCTCCATTAATGCATGATACTGAGCAGGCAAATGCCCCTTCAGTGTGGTTGTCAATGCTATATCTTTCTATATCACTTCCATAACCACCTGCTTAGAATTTCATAATGGAGTTTACCGCATTTATTTATTGCTACGTCTTGTTTATACTCTTGTGTTTCATTCAGAATGGAAAATATTCAGCAGGTGTCACACAGTGGACTTGCATCTCCCATACTGCTTCTTGGTAACTTACACCTTGTATAAACAGGCTCTCACATCAAAAGGAAATGATAAGCTACATTCGTAAGTGTCATGTAACAAGGAGCCTTGATGGTAAACAATTCCTACAGACGTGCTATCCCATGAAAGATTTATCAGTTACCTCACTGATGAGCTCTCCAGCCTTCTTTACACTTTCTATCTGCGGAGATTTCAGAGCCATCCAACCAACTCCTTTCATGAAGTTCAGGTCTGATTTATAGCGATGCTGTTAAAAATGAAAATCATTAGCTATCAGTTTTGTATCCACAGCTATTAAGGTTTTTTAAAAAGACTCCCTGATTCATATTAACGTTTTGAGGTTTTTCATTTGCCATGCACATATCACATCGTAAAGCCAAACTGTTTGCATTTGTTCATTCCACCAGGAATTAAATAATGTATCATATGCAAGTTACAAGAGAAGGCCCCATGAGTGAATTAGTATGACTCAAAGCAGTAAGTAATAACCTGTTTGTACTGGGCGTAAAAGAACCCCTTTTGAAATAATTTTCTGAGGTGAGTTCAAGTCAGGAATACTAATTATTTTATCTGGTGCATGCTTCCTCATTAACCCCATTTCTAGGAGGACACATTACTCTTTACTCACATTAAAGGCTTGCTCTACGTCCTAATCCAGTAAATAAAATAAGGCAGACCCAATAAAAAGTGAAAGTCAGTAAAGTACCCACAATCCCAACAATTCTGACTTCTCCTTCAGAGCAACAGTGGGTCACTGTGTGACTTCAATCCAACCATCCATTTTTTCAGGGTTGGGGTTTTTTTCCCTATATGCAAAAGGGCATGACAGCCAGCTAGCTCAAGCATGTTGTACTTTACTAGATAGTGAGAGTATCAGACAAAACCACCTTCATCATTTCTCTGGATTCCTAACCTGTGGGGACTAAAGGCAGAGAGCCAAGTGCTGAGGTTCTTAGAATCATAGAATCATTTAGGTTGGAAAAGACCTTTAAGATCCTTGAGTCCAACCACCAACCATGCCCACTAAACCATGTCATGAAGTGCCTTGTCTACATGCTTTTTGAATATCTCCAGGGATGGTGACACCACCACTTCCCTGGGCAGCCTGTTCCAATGTCTAACAACCCTTTCAGTAAAGACATTTTTCCTAATATCCAATCTAAACCTCCCCTGCCACAACTTGAGGCCATTTCCTCTCGTCCTATCACCAGCCACCTGACAGAAGAGACCAGCACCCACCTCACCACAACCTCCTTTCACGTACTTGTAGAGAGCGATAAGGTCTCCCCTCAGCCTCCTTTTCTCCAGGCTAAACAACCCCAGTTCCCTCAGCTGCTCCTCATAAGACTTGTGCTCCAGGCCCCTCACAAGCTTCGTTGCCCTTCTCTGGACACACTCCAGAGCCTCAATGTCTTTCCTGTAGTGAGGGGCCCTTACTCATCTCCTATCCTGTCCCTTTGTAGGCAAGCTCTGAATTACATGCTGTTAGCGTCTAAGGACTAAGTCCCTAGTAATGCCTCTCCTATCATGTGAGCCACCACCACACATCAGTAAATAGTAAAAAATCCTGCCTTCCTGGATCTAACTACCTGTATGCCATCTGTTAGCTACTACAGGAGAAGGCAGGAATTGGAGTTGGAAAGGCAAAGAACTGCATCTAGCAACAGTTTCTATACCATCCCAAGAATATTCCCAAAAAGTTCTGGCAACAAAAAGTGCATTTGGGATACCAGATAGCAAGTACACTGAGTAAGAAAGGATATAAGCTCTGTGGTGCTTTGATTGCCACTCTGACTTTCATAGCTGGAATCTCTGTTAATATCTGCTCATCAGATCTGAGTAGATCCAACAAATATCCCATCACTGAGATCCTGAGCTCTCTAAAGACCTATGAAGAGTTAGCATAACTTTCTGAACAAACTTTTTCACTTCCCTGCTGAATGAGTCATTCTCTTTTCTTACAAAACAAAAAACACCCTAACAGAGCTTCCTGCTACAAAGCAGCTAATGACACTGGACCCTAAACTGTCAAAATACAGCTACCTGCATCCATGCCGCTTTATGCATGCACTCAACATCCACATCTGCTTGAAAGAAAATGCAGACAATGGCTTGTCCCTGAACAAAGGTATATGCTAAGGCAAAGCAAGCATGATGTGGCCCATGCTGAGATTCCATCATTTCTGTCATCAAAGACTGTCTGAACTTACATTTGCGTGAGTAATTTCTGCAAACACATCTGGGGAACTGGTTATTTGATATGGCCATTTTGGTTTGCAAAATGACCTTGTAATGTATCCCAAATCAGCCTCTGAGCATTTAACCTTCTGCTCAAAGAATTCTGCATGTAGAGTAGTGGCTGTCAAACCACTGACTAGCTGTGATCCAAACAGCTGAGAGATGACTGTGTATATCCCCCGGCTCTAGAATGAGTAACACGGACCACAGTGATTTTACACCAGATTGATAACACAAGAACCTCTGTGTTCCATACATTCCGTATGTGAGGAGCAATCGGATATCTTGCTGCTACACATACATACATTTACAAATGGTCTTTCTAAAAACACTGCCCAACATCAATATAGTATTCATGCCAGTCACTCAAAGCTTTGTTATTGCTAAATTCAATTTGCTGTTAACAGAAGGAAAGTCTTCACCTCACTCTGTAGCATGTGGGCTTTTTTGGCCCACTTCATCTTCATGTCTTCTGGGAGTGCTGTAAATTCATGGAGTCTCTTTCTGTAATCTTGATCACTCACTAAGGCCTGGGCTTTCCTGGCATGGACAAGATTCACCATGTCCATGGGCAGATGGTACTGAGACCACACTTCTTGGGATCCCTTCTTATACTCCTGTTCACTCTGTAATTTGGCAGCATGCAAGCAATGCAGCAACCTGGTGTCATCCAGAATGCTTCTGGCACCAATGTGCTTTCCTCTCTCCATCACAAAATTGTGTTTATATTGGTACTGAAAATAGAAAAGGGTAAAAGTGAAAAAGTGCCAAACTTAGACCGGCTACTCTAGCTAACTAACTTAGGGTAAGTCACTAAAACGTCTATGCTGCCTGCAAAAACAGTCAAGGTATGCAGCACTAGAAAGTAATTGTTTGAATCTCTCATTGCTCTCAAATTTAAATACCACAGTAGTTGCAACATTAAAGTTAAGTGCATCTCAGTACATTCTCTGAATATGCCCAAAGCATTGATCATGTTTAACCTCAGATGATGTACTTTTTATTATCTCTCATAGAATTTTATTCCCATTGCTAGGAATGAGAACATAAGAGAAACAAACAAAAGACAGAAGAAAAAAAATCTATACAAAAGAGAAACATTATGCACTCTGTAGCCTTCCGATTTGCAAATGCCACCCAGCTATTTTAAAGAGTAAATTCAGTTTTCCTGGAACAATAACTATATGAGAAGCCTAAGATGGTGGTCTAAGCACAAGAATGAGCACGAGCAACCCCTCATTCTCATTTTAGCTGGGACTATGACTCTCCCTATCATCTTGCATTTATCCTCTCTGCGAAATAGTGATGATGATGATAATGATTATTTATACAGCATCAACAGAGTGCTTGGAACTTTAAAGGGAAGGCCTGGGCCCTAAAGAGTTCATAATGTAGTTGAAATGGGATAATAACACTTATCTACCACACAAGAGAGTTGTGGGGATTAAATTACAGTAGCTAATGTTTATAAAGTGCTTCCAAGATGAAGGGCCAAATTCAGATCTGTTGTAAGTGGATGTAATTCTATTATGGACTTGTACCCTTTAGAGCAGATCTGAAGCTGTAACCAAAAGCACTCTGCAAAATATGGTTAAGTATACATTATAAATTACAGCTAGAAATAGTTGCTTCATAAAACAAATACATATGAAATATATTCATATTTTATCATATTAGACATAAAATATGCAACTAAATACTGCACAAAATGAAGACTTTTTTTACTAAATTTAGCTTAATTGTCAGTTTTTCCTAGAATTTATTAAATTTCTTCTGAGGAACGGATGAACTTAGGCTTTCTGAGAAATGGATACCACCATGTCTGAATGTTTTGCAAACAACAATCCAAATGCGAGGATATTTTTAAGTCTAAGAAGATTTGTTTCCTCTGTTTCAGAAATTGAGGGGACACATATTTATAGGAGCATCCACTGATTTTCACTTCCTAACCAGACAGGCAGTTTCTGATTTTCAGAGATTCAAAGAACGCTCAGCTTCTTCTGACTTCATTCCAATTCAGGAACACTAAGCACTTCCAAATGTCAGCTCAAAGCAGGGTGGACAGAATTAGTGGGCACTTTATAATATGGGGAGCTGAAAGCCAGCAAAGGAGAAGAATCCCTCTGATTTGTCTGTCTGCAAATACTTTAATTCAGCTATTTCTCACTGGAAGATGTTTAACCGAGCTTGGTCCCCGATTAGCAGCAATTC